>JAODAL010042947.1:0-34319 GCA_025379985.1 Phyllomedusa bahiana | reverse complement strand
CTTATCACCCCCTCCATAACCGGTCCCAAGACTTCTCTGGGGTTTTTCCCCCCCACATTTTTGGAACCATCCCAACCCCTCAGATCTCCCCCTCTCTCCCGGCTTCAAACAAACCTAAAAAAACCAAAACCCTTTTCAGGTTGCCTAAACCCAATTCCCCGTGTTCCCACTCCTCCCCCCAAAACATGTCTGCCCCTACCTTCGTCTCTTCCCCCTTTCCCCTGTGTTGTAAGCCCCCCCGGGCGGGAAACCTTTCCCTCGTACCGTTGTTAGTCTTATTGTACTTTGTTTTTGCGAAAATGTTATTTATGTACCCGCCTGAATGTCAGCGCCCTGGAATCAAAGGGCTCCAAAATAAACGAAAATAAAAATTTAAAAATAATAATAAAAATTCCTATTAAGTACAAGTGAGCAGTGGGGTTTTACTTTAAAAAAAGAATACTTTGTATATATGTTATTCCAGATTTCAAAAAAGGGACCCATTTTTGGGTGCGGGATGAATCCATGGGGTTTTGGATTGTTTGGGTTGGGGGCTGAACCCATAGGTTTTTGGGAAATTTGATTGTGTAATATGTTTGCCCAATATATCATGTCCCTTTCCCTTAACTGATGCTTGACATTTTAAATACTTTGCAAGATATCAATCTCACAATTTAATTTATTGTTTCATGTGATTTGAACACTTTTTAGTGTTGTTTATTTTTTTATTTCCTTTGCGGGTCATTAAAAATACTGATATTTTTATAACAATTTTAAAAAAACCTCAGGTGTAAATTTGTCAGGGAGCCCCTAAAATCAGTGGTAAATACAATTTTTAACACTGAAAAAAAATTCTTAAGCCTTTAATCTTTTTTGAGTTTTAAGCAGTTGTTAGCCTTGGAAAATATGTTTTATTTTTTAGAAGCGTCAAATCATAGGAAATTTTGTTAATCAAAACCCAAAAACTGCTTTAAGAAAAATGTAGTCAGTGGTTTTACTGCTTTAGTGTAAATTATAAAGGACCTTACAAGAGAAGAAACAATCCATTTGGGTAATCATGTATTTACAGTGAAGTAATGTGCTTATCAGGTATTACATTAAGAAAACTGTAGAAAGTGACAAATTATAAACCTTCAGGTTGTAATTGTTTTCAGAATTAAAATTCCGATCTAATTATTAGCAAGTAGTCAGTATATGTATCTGAATGATGTTACCAATTATCATGTTAACATTTCATGATAATACTGTACAGCAAAGATTAACTTGACAGATAATGCACCACGAAATCACAGCTCAGCAGGACTGGGACAAAATATTCTGGGGCCATAAGCAAATAAGGCATATAGAGCCCAACCAATGGAAAATTCAGCCCACTCCATCCCTCCTTGTGCCCCCTTCCTACCTGGGATGAATTTGCGCCCTAAGCGGCTGCTTACCTTCACCTACGCATCGTCTTGGTCCTGTGGCACAGAATGTTATCTGCAATTCTTCAAGCTGTTCATTGGCTTTATTTGTGATCTGAGAGCAGATAATACAGAAAGCTGTGATTTCTTGGCCGATCTAACTCTGCTCATTCTGCATATGTCGATTGTCAATCAATGACTATTCTTATTGCTATGAATATATAATTCTGTGTAACAGTTGGTAATTGACATGCCATAGATTAATTTAGAGTACAAAAAGAGTGAAATATAATATTAGACTTTCAATCAAATAAATACATTTTAAATAATAAAATATAAGTAATTAAATTAATTGAATACATTTGTTTTAGTTGTCAAAGAGTTTAGAGAAACTTGCGTATGATTCAGCATGGAAAGTGCCTAAAATGGATGTATAACATAAAAAGGCTGTCTAGTTCAATGAAGAGCATCGTACTAAAGTGCAAAACTAGGCATGGACTATGTAAAAGACACAAAGTCTGTCTGCACTCCACTAAACACTCCTAAATGTCAGTCCTTTTTGCTGCGACAATTTTTTTCTTTGTCTTATTCACTTTTCCTCCCTCTCTTTTAAGAACCATAACTGTTCTTTTCTGTATACATTGCCCTGTAAGGGCTTGTTTTTTTGCAGGACAAGATATACATAGATCATACCATATAATGTGGGGGAAACACCCAAAAAAATTCTATGTGGGGTGGAAAAGGAAAAAAGCAAACAAAGTTGCACCATTTTTATTGGGTTTTTATTTTTATGGATTTCAATGTTCAGTATTAAAGACGTTATCTGTATTTTGCATATCGGTACACTTCTGGTGATACCAAATGTATTGTTTTCTTTATGTTTTAGTACTGTTAAAAACAAAAAAATGTTTTTTACTTTTTAAATTTGAGCTAACCTTTATGTTTTTCAATCTACGAACCTGAATGAGGACTCATTTTTTGCGGGCTAAAGTGTAGTTTTAATTTGTACCATTTTGGCATACATGTAACTTTTTGATCACTTTATAGTACAGTTTTTTGGGAACGCAAAATGGTGTTGGGATTTTTTTTTTCTCTGATGTTCCCCGTACACTATAAATTTTGTTATATTTCAATGTATGAGACACTCACAGATATGCGGATACCAACTTTGTGACCTTATTCATTTTTTTAATTTTTTATATATATATATATATATATATAATATATTTATATTTTAAAAATATGTATTTTTTTTTTCTTTTTTTTTCTTATTTCTGTCACTTGTTTTTCCCCCAGGGTACTTAACCACTAAAGGATACAATTGCTTGTACACTGCACTCCAATATATAAATATTTTAGAGGTATAATATTTTAAGGTATACTAGGATGGCTCTACTATTACAGTATCTCACAAAAGTACACTCTTCACATTTTTGTAAAGATTTTTTTTTATATATTTTCATTGAACAACACTGATGATATGACACGTTGGTACAATGTAAAGTTGTTAGTGTACAACTTGTATAACAGGGTAATTTTGGTGTACCCTCAAAATAACTCAACACACAACCATCAATGTCTAAACTCCTGGTAACAAAAGTGAGTATACCCCTAAGTGAAAATTTGCCCAAAGTGTCAATTTTGTGCGGCTACCATTATTTTACAGCACTGCCTTAACTCTCTTGGGCATGGAGTTCACTAGAGCTTCACAGGTTGCCACTGGAATACTCTTCTACTCCTCCATGAAAACATTGTGGAGTTGGTGGATGTTAGAGACCTTGTGCTCAGCTACCTTCTGTTTAAAGGGGTTGTCTCGCTGCAAAGAATAGCTTTCAAAATGCAGGGAACACTAAATGAAGACATTTTCCAAATATATTGCTTTGTTGATCGGTTTTTGCTAAGGAGAAAATAAGTGAATTTATCACCTCCCTGGCTATTTCTGCTCCCTCAGTGACCGACCTGTAAACATCTCTCCCCCTGCTGTTTGTTCTATGTGATAGCAGTGAGTGACCTCATCACACAGATCACAGCAGCTCTGTGCTGGCTGGCAGTAAAAAGCTTGATTTATCTAAAGTAAACAGCACTAATTAGGGCTTTTGTTTGAGGGATCAGATAATAACTCCTGCTAGCAGTTCTGGAGAGGTTCTGAGCTAACTTAACTAATTAGCAGAAAAAAAAACAGTTTGAATACACCACAGAGCTCTATGCAAATTAAAGTCAGTCTGACCAGGAAGTGACAGAGTATTTCATTCATGCATCCTATGAAACTCTGTAGGGAGACCACCCCTTTAAGGATGCTCCACAGATGCTCAAAAAGGTTTAGTTCTCGAGACATGCTTGATCAGTCCAGCACCTTTGCTCTCATTTTTTTTACAAGACAGTGGTCATTTTGGAGTTGTTTTTGGGCTCGTTGTCATGTTGTAATACCGCCCAGTCCCCAATTTCCGAAGGGGGGAGAATCATGCTCTGCTTCAGTGCATGCTGGCATTCATGGTTCCCTCAATGAAATGTATCTCCCACAGCCAGCAGCACTCAGCCCAAAACCATGACACTCCCACCACCATGCTTTACTGTATGCAAGACACACTTGTCTTTGTACTCATCTGCTTGACACCATCTAAACTAAATAAGTTTATGCTGGTCTCATCAAATCACAGGAAATGGCTCCAGTAATCCATGTTCTTAGTCTGCTTGTCTTTAGCAAACAGTTTGCGGGCTTTCTTGTGCATCATCTTTAGGAGAGGCCTCCTTCTGGGCTGATAGCAATGCAGACCAATTTGATGTTGTGTGCAGCGCATGGTCCGAGCAGTGACAGGCTGTCCCCCATCCCTTTAACCTCTGCAGCAATGCTGGCAGCACTCATACATCTATTTTGATAAGTCAATCTCTGGATATGACACTGAGCATGTGCACTCAATTTCTTTGGTCGACCATGGCGAGGCCTGTTCTGAGTAGAACTTGTCTTGTTAAACCACTGTATGGTCCAGGCCACCGTTCTGCAGCTCAGTTTCAGAGTGCTGGCAATCTTCTTATAGCCTAGGCTATCTTTATGTAGAGGAACAATTCTTTTTTTCATATCATCAGATAGCACTTTGACATGAAGTGCCATGTTCAACTTCAAGAGACCAGAACTAGAAAGTATTAGATTAATAACACAAAATTTAACACACCTGATCCCCTGTCACACTTGAAACTTGTAGCACTAACGTGTCACATGACACTGTGGAGGAAAGTGGCACATTAGGCACAATATGTCCATTTTCACTTAGGGGTGTACTCAGTTTTGTTGCTAGCGGTTTAAACATTGATGGCTGTGTGTTATTTTGATGACACACCAAATTTACACTGTCATACAAGATGTACACTGACTACTTTACATTGTATTAAATCTTCTGTGTTTTCCCATGAAAAAATATTATATAATATTTACAAAACTGTAAGCGGTGCACTCCCTTTTGGGCGCCACTATAGCTAAGGTGTAAACATGGTGTAAGCAGGTGTAAGCATGTGGAAACAAACTGAGTTTTCTTTTTCACCTGGAAGAGTGCTGTGAAGAACTTTCTTTTTTGTATCTGGATTAAGCTATTTTCCAATCTTTTATCACTTCGCTGGCACCCCGCTTTTCATTGGGATTGTTCCTACGCAGTGCTGCTACTTCTTTTATATATATCTATATATATGGCCCCCTGTAGTTAGTTAGATATATATATAGGGCTCCCAATAGCTAGGTAGGTATATATAGGGCCCTCATCAGACCATCGTGGGTCTATGTAACCCAGCGATGAAGCTAAGTGGCAAGGGGGTGGGCCTGTGACCCCTGTAGCTACGTCACTGTTGACTGATCCCTTGATCTCTGCTATAATGCATGGCAGTACATGACTGTACTGTAATGTATTATATTCTTGTTAATGAGCCTGTCAGACCTCCTGCCTCCAGGCAGAGCCTAAAAATCCATGCAACAGATAGACCAGACCAGAGCCATTGTTCAGTGTTACTGTAGTTCTAGCAATTAGCTTGACTGATACAGCTGACTCCCACCATGGATGGCACAACTTCAGAGTCTGTGTCATTCAAAGGACTTTATTTTACATTGAAGTAGAGAAAGTTAATTCAAATCTAGACACACAGTTACATCCATTTGTGAAAAGGGATTTATTTGCCATTTGACAAGTGGCTTTGTGACTTTTCTTGCTTTCTGCTCTTAATTTTAAACAAAGGCTATTAAAAGGCTTTGAAAAGTTAAGATAATAGGGTTTGCCTTGATAACATAATGCATTATCTCTCATGTTTAGTTTTGCTACATCTATATTAAAGGGGTTGTCTCACCATGCTGTTTCACTGAGTCACTGGCAGATTCAGACATGCACTACTTGGTCAGGCTGTGGGTGG
The DNA here is from genome assembly GCA_025379985.1 of Phyllomedusa bahiana. NCBI lineage: Eukaryota > Metazoa > Chordata > Amphibia > Anura > Hylidae > Phyllomedusa > Phyllomedusa bahiana. The sequence goes on along the minus strand of JAODAL010042947.1, from coordinate 28,548 downwards.
ATCTATAGTAGTGATTAGCATATTTAGTTTCTCTGTAACTAGCTGAGAAATTGCACATAAGTGCCAGAGATTTACTCTTCAGTAAACAAGAGCTTTAGAGCCGTGAGGAGGGAATATAAGTGCCTTTAATTAATTTAATCTTGTTAGACATAAGGACTATTCCAAAATGTCTTAGGCACTATGCATATTATGAGGCACATGTAAAGGAGCATGGGACAATAACAAGCCTCTTAAAAAAAAAAAAACTTGTGAGAATCCCTATCCTATTTCAGGGACCAAGATCCAACCTGACCCATTATCAGAGAAGTGGATACACATGAACAAGTCTCTTTCACTGAAGTCTGTGCAAGTCCCTTAGATGGCAGTCAAGTTGAGCCTTACATATGTGTCTTTAAGGTACTATGTAGTGAAAATATAATATAAATACATTGCTATGTTGGTCTTTGTGTGACAGCATAGCGGAGAAGTACATTGTATCACTAGATGATTATTAAATATACTATAGGTGGTCTTTCACAGTAATTAGCATATTTAGCTCCTCTATAACTACATCATTAGTACCGGAGATTTAATCTTTAGAAAATAAATGCTACAGAGATGTAAGGAGGGAATACAAGCGCATTTCACAAATTAATTAATCTAATCTTGTTATAGATAAGAACTGCTTCATCTGACCATGCTGACGACACTCCCTGCTCACTGACAGGAAGAGCAGGACAGTAACCAGAGAAACCTGTGTGTACTCAGAGCAGATAAAATCCCTCTTATCTCCTGAACAGTGAAGAATCATAAGACCAGTGTATTTAATAAAGGTCTTCAATTACCTGTTCCTACATTTTCAAAGCTAATCATTGTAGTGAGAAACCCCCTTTAAATGTGATAAGACTATCTTGCCTAGAGGGTGCCTGTGCAGCTATACAGTATAAATAAATAGTATGCCTGTCCATGCCCTTCTGTTATAAGACTGTTTTTTTATTCTAAAAAAGTGTAACTAGCAACTGAAAAAGACAAGGGTGCTCTTCCATTTACTTATTTAGTTTGCCTATGGATGTATACTACTGTTTTTATTATAAGAATATATCCGTATTATTCATTACAATTCATATCTGCAACTAAAGGCAATTCCCATTCCCTATTATATATCAATATAAATGGATAGTGTTTTATTTTTATATCTATAAGGTTCAATATTGTTATAATGAAAACTGCTGAAGCAAGATCTAAGCAGGATAATACACAAATATTTATATATCAGTAGGAAATGGCTTAACACATTTGATGAAATCAGCCTATTTTTGTTTGAATGCAAAATGCATCCAATAAACATTGCAGAGATTGAAGAGAATTCTTGTGCATTCTGCTGTGACAGAGATACTGACATCAATTTCTATCACAGCAGGCTACAACCAAGCCTGGGACTTATTTCACATTAGTATCATCTGCAACGAGTAGTCTGCAGTGAAATGAGTAACACACTAACAAAAAAGAATCTCTTATCGCTTATACAACCGGTCTTGAGGCTAATCAGTCACCGTGTGATATGTTAGGGCATTGTGTGTGTGCGTGTGTGTGTGTATATATATATATATATATATATATACTATATATATATATTATATATATATATATTACACACACACACACCAATGCCCTAACATGATCACACGGTGACTGATTCGATTAAGACGGTTTGTTGTGCGTGTTGTTATATATATATATATTTATATATATATATAATATATATATATATATATATATACACACACACAATGCCCTAACTTATCATACGGTGACTGATTCGATTCAAGACCGGTTGTGTAAGCGATAAGAGATTCTTTTTTATTAGTGTGTTACTCATTTCACTGCAGACTACTCGTTTGTAGATAATATAATGTGAAGAGGGATATATATATATATATATATATATATAATATATAATATATATATATATATATATATATATATATATATATATATATATACGTCTCTCATTCATCCAGCCGCCATGTTGGACCGGCTCTGAGGGTTTTAGCTCAAAGTATCGCCGTTGTTCGTAGATAGGTGTGGGTACATCCAACATAATGCACTCTGACTACAGGCTTTGGTTTCACTGGCCTTAACCAGTTTTATTGGGCAAGCAGGTTACATAAAAAACGTACACACATCCAAACCTCGGCCGTCTGGCCACTAACTACAAATGTACAAAGAGTCCCTCTCTCACGTGTGAACAGGACCTAACGTCCAGTCTCACAAAACACTTTCTCCCAGTCTCCCACTGGGCCCCAGCTTCTTCCAAGCCTCTGGGGGGCCAGAGCCTCTCTCCAGCTCCATTGCTGCTCCAGGTTCTGGCAGCAACCCCGCCTCCCTGCCCCCCGATTACCTGTAGTAGGAGGCCTTTAATAGGTCTACAGAGACATACCCAATACCTGGGCTGGAACACAGGGACCTGGAACGTGGGATCATCCACCCACCCATCTACAGCTGTTCCAGGAAGGCCAGCCCCTAATGGCTAGACATTAGCCATACTATGTACAAGGGTCAGCAACCTAATGTTGCTGACTGACAATACCTGGCTTCCCCCACCGAGACCAGGCTCTCGGTGGCACTTTTCCACCAGGTCTCTCCACTTAGTGGCAGCACCATGTGACCACCTATGGTCACTCTGCCACAATATATACACACATACAGATGAGTCAAATTATTATGACAACCTAATTTCCAGAGTCACCACCATGTGTAGTACAGACAGCAGCAGAACAATGGGCTGGCAGTGCCTCAATAGGGTCCTGGTAGGTTGTCACAGGTATGTGAAGCCATGCTGACAGCATCTCACAGATGCTGGAGGGTGCATGAGGTGCAATCAGTATAGCTAACACAACGATCGAGGTGATACCACAGATGCTCAGTGGAGTTCTGGAAAATGTAAGGGCTATGGTTGTACTTAGAAGTTTTGGTCATGCTCTTCCAACCAATGTTGGACATTTCATATTTCTAGCTATGTGATATGTCACATTGTCATGATGGGAGATCCCCTCTGCCCCAGAGAAAATGATCAGCATGTTTAGGTATACGAAATGTGCAAGTATGGATTCATACGTAAATCAGTTCGGAGTGCTTTCCACATGGATGCGTGAACCCAGAGAGTGCTACAAAAGCATTCCCCAGAGTGTAACACTGACACCTCCAGCTTGTCTTCTCTCAGCAATGGCTGTACAGTGTTTGTTCTGCAGTGTTTCTATCCTGACACGTCAACATCCATCCGTCACATGAAGCAGAAAACATGACTTGAAAACTGAAGCCTTTTCTGCTGATGCAACTTCATTTGCAGAGCTGCAGTGATCATCCATGGCTTAGAGCCCCATATGCAGTACGGATGGCTGAACTGTTTTATACACCCTGGTAGCTCCCAGGTTCATTTTGGGTGTGCGTCTACTGTTTAGAGTCAGTCCGCTGTCGCACACCTTCATGTTCGTCATTCACCTCTCACATTAACGGCACATAGTGCTCCATAGTTTCCATGTTGCCTATACACAATGGTGCAATTTGTCCACTCATAATACACTGCTACCACAGCACCATGTGAACAGTTCACAAACTGCACAGTATCAGAGATACTGCTACCATTGGTCTGAAAGCCACTAATTATTCCGTTTTGCAACTCTGATAAATAGCGCCTTTTGTCTATGAGGGATATGTGTACAGACAGTCTATCACACACAGGGTATACCCACCAAGCCAGCTCAGGACCCGTGATTTCCTTCATGAGCTGCAAACAATAGAAGTAGAAAGTAGTCATAATAATGTGACTTTACTGTGTAGATAAATTAAATTATTGATGTTGCTATTTTTGTATGCAGCTTACCATTCATCGTTTTTTCAGCTTGATTAAAAAACAATGGCTACTGGTAACTTTTCTACATTTATGTATTTTTTTTTTTATCTTGATGGACAAATAAATGCTGGCATGAGAACAAGGTTAAATTAGGCCCCATACAATCTGTCTTAGGCTATGTTCACACGGCTTATTTTGGGTCGCATTTCGCCACGTATTGCAGGCGTACTGCACTCTAATACGAGCGAAATGCACCCTAATCATTATGGTAATCCACAGTTCTCATAGAGAACTATGGATTACGCCTCCTCTCCCCACTCGTACAATATGATCATATGGTACAAGCGGCAAGATGATTGACACGTCATTTATTCATGGCGCTTACGCGCCGAGAGTAATGACGGTCTATGGGCCGGCAGGCAGACACCCCTGCCCACCCACCCACCCCCCGCGCCACGGGAGTACACGCTGATCGGCACATACATGTGTGTCTTCGAGGTATTGTGTAGTGTAAATGTAATATAAACACATGGCTAAGATTGCCTTTCTGTGACAGCATAGAGGAGAAGTACATTGTATTACTTGGTGATGATAAAATATTTCAATATAGTGCTTCTGCAGCATATTCTGTCTTGTTTTTTTCCTTAAAAGGGATAATGTATCTCATTGGGGAGAAGTACCATGTTGTTGTGTGAGAAATTAATCACCTTTTACGTCCCACTGGACATTTGCATATAACAAAGGCTTATGGAACAAGAGCTTAACTCTTCAAGTTAACCGAGTTGCGAGTAGGTTGCACTGCCATGATCTGATTAGGACGCGTTCCGTGCAATTGAAGCGGCTTGCTGAATTTCCTTACCTGGCGTAAGAGGAAACGCTCATGTAAAGGAACGAGGAACTTTGTGAGCTGTTTGGACTTCAGGTCACGTAAGATTATTGTATAAAAGTTCTGCTTGGATGAATATTCACATGTTTATTGGAAAAGTGATTAAAATAACAAAGGAACCGCTATATGTGGTGGCAGATGTTTTATTGATTGTGCATTTGGCAGGTTGGGTTCCTGCGCTACCACTGGAAACTGAAGTCCTTCAAAGTGTCAGTTTGATAAGTTGTCTCTTACCTTGCCAGTCAGTAAGTCCGACTCTGCACTGATGAGGGGCAAACACCCTGAAACAGCTGTTTTTAGATTAACTAAACCGCCTTGCCTTGAACCCTTCTTAAATTGCAAGGCTCAGTGAGTCACATGTGAATTAAAGACTTGCTACATCCAATAGAGGACACTGGAGAGTTAAAGGGGTTGTCTAACTACATCGATTCATCTTACCTCAGTGCTCTGTAGCTATAGCGACCAGTGCTGGCAGCCGATCAGGAGAGAGTAAATAGGTCTTTAGCTACAATGACCTGAGAAGCTGATGCAGTCCATACAAGAGGGGATATCTAGGAATAGGTAGGACAATGTTATTGGACACATATTGCAAAGTGACTTGTTTTTGAAAGATCCTTAACATTAAAAGCAATCCTTGTAGTGAGACAACCCCTTTAAGCTCTTTTCTGATAAGCCTTTGTTTCTCCTAGAGTGTATTCACACAGTGCAGTAAAAACTGTGATTTGCTACAGTTCTGCACAGTGGTAATTGGCTACATAGTTTTATATGTGAAACATGTAGAATAAGTATGTTAAATGTGTTTTATCTGTGACAACCATGCAGCCAGTTATCACATCACAAATGCACATGCATTTCTGTGTGCGGTTTTGATACAGTTTTTCCTACACAGTGTAGTACAAGCCTTTTCCAGCTCACAAATGTAAGATATATAACCAGTCAGCGTTAAAGGAGCACTAACCTAGAAAGTAATTGTAAGTTAAAAAAAGAAATACAATTTCTCTCACTGTTTGTCAGATTGATTGATGAGGAGGGGACTTTGTCTAGAGGGTGTGGCTTACTAATTTTTTTTGTCCTTCAATAAACAGGCCATAGGAAGGAGGCTTCAGAAAGAAGACTATAGGGGCAGAGGGGAGAAATGGCTGATCTTGAGGGATGCACAGAGGGATTGGTTTACATAGATTTCTCAGTTTTATTTGTAATATGCAACAAAATACGATTAAAAGAAAGGGGAGGGGAAAAGCTTGGATACTTTTTAGACTTTGTATACATCTATTTGTAACTTGTGGCAGATTATTTTAAAGACAACTGTAGTTGCAGATTTTGACTCTGGGACTAAAGATGAGCATTGACCAAACCCTGGATTTGCAGGATTGGCTGAACATCTCATTTATTCAATTGCCTTAAAGGGGTTGTCTCACTACATCGATTCATCTTACCTCAGTCCTGTTTTCTTGGTTTCATTTTGAATTCAGGGGCATGTTTACTGGCATCTACTAGGCTGCAGTAAAAGCCAGGTCTGTAGCTATAGCGACCAGTGCTGACAGCCTATCATGAGAGATTGAACAGGTCTGTAGCTATAGCGAGGAGCTGATGCTGCCAATACAAGAGGGGATATCTCAGAATAGGTAGGACACTGTCAATGGACATGTATTGCAAACTGACTTGTTTTTGCAAGATCTTTAACATAAAAAGCAATCCTTGTAGTGAGACAACTCCTTTAACTCTTCTACATCCCCAATGCTTTTCACAGAAGATAGGTGTCTAGCAGCGACTTATACCCCTCTGTCCACTGAGAACACATTCTCACTTTGTCAAGCAGAGTACGCATGTGTATGGAGGGAACCATGAGGAATAGCTGTCAGCGTGGCACTCATTGGATATCTTATTAGTATATCAGCCACTATGAGGACAGTGGTTAAGGAGTCCACCAACATACAAGAACATTGTATAGTACCTTTTTGTAGGGAATAATATTTTGGTGGATATCTGTTATCTAACCCTTCTGTGTGCGTTCTCTGATATATAATGCTTTTATTTATAGTCTTAATTATTACAGTTATAATTGGACATTAGGACTTTATTATTTAAATATACTGGTATTGTTCAAAAAAGATATGAAAAGCAAATAACGGGAACATAGAGACAAAACTAAGCCAAAAGTATACTGAATGAAATGCCCAAATGTAATGTGGCTAGAAAAGAAAACCAATGGCCCACCAATACGCAGTTTATAGATGTAACATAGATTAACTTGACTGATAATAAATCATGAAATCATTGCACAGAAGTTATCTACACCTTTTCAATGTTTTCCAATTGCTTTGTTTCTGATCAACAAACAAATAACACAGCCATTATATTACAGTCAAGCTAAACTCTGCTACATCCATTTGTCAGGTTTGGTGGCTGCAATAGGGTTCAGGTGGGTTTAAGGTCCCAGAATCCCAGTACCTTCATCAACCATAATCTGGCCCTTAACCCTAGTGTGAAAGTGTTTGACATGAACTCTAGGGGAGTAAAGTTTCTACTTAAGGAAACTACCATAAAGGTGTACAGTGACCTATAGATCATGTGACTGAAGGAACGCTACTTTTAGTAGGTGGCACCAGAGACTTAACTTTGTTCCCTAGAACTTATTTGCATATGTATTTGAGGTTAAAGGGGTATTTCCATCTCATTGGTTACCTCTAAAAATGTAAGTTAAGGTAAAAAAAAGATTATTGCCAAATACGTATGTAGTAGAGTTTACCAATACCAAGATATTACAGCTTTTCTTGTTATCTGATCTTATCTCAAAAAGGACATTGAAAACATTTAGATAACATTCTATACAGTGATATCCTGATGTGTTATCTGTCATGTTTAGCTTTGCTATGTTTAGCTTTGCTACATCTGTACATTTCTGTTCAAATTTTGCTTCATTTCAGAGTTAGAGCAGTTTTATCTCCTGCTTGTTTACACAAGCTTCTCTAGTTACTGACCATTTCTACTTGTCTAGCACTTGCCAGACTAGTGATTTCTTTCGCTCCTCTGTCTTTTAAACTAGACATTTTGCTTCTTAGTCTATGATCTTATCCTTCTACTCAGAAAAGTTTTAAGCTTTAGAGTAACTGACTAAGGAGAAGCCTTGTGCCTTCCTGCCAGGTCTGCAGAGCACATATCTGTGCATTAACATTAACGATAACAGAGTAACTTAACAGCTAACATTGTATTTTGGCAGTACAGAAGATTATTCTCTCACTAGTTTAATTTTATGTCAAATACAGCTTTGCTAATTCATATCTATAGTCAGACATCCTCCTTGGCATTGTTGCTGTTTTTCACAGCCCCTCCCTCTAACACCTCTAGCAGGTACTGCTATGAATAGGAGATAGCAGAACTGAAATGTCAGTTGCTACTGTAGAACCACCCACAGGCTTCAAAGGAAGTGGATACGTGCAGCAGAGGAGAAAAGCAGGTTCCATGAAAAAAGCAAAATTAGAAAACTACTTTATGTACTTCCAGACATTGGATGTATGAGCATGACTAATGTGGGAAGGTGTTCCCATAAATGGACATAAAAACAGCTCCAGGGCATTGTGCAAGCTTAAAAGCAGAGCCCCCCACGATCGGCGCATGGAACCAACTCTATATTCCAGCTCTATATTCCATCCCCTTAGATGCCATTGTTAATTGTTCTGTGCACCTAAGTTAAAGACAGAGGTAAGCAGCTCCCTTCGTCTCCATTGGCAACCGATGTCTTCCATGACAACCCAGAAACCTTTGCTAAGCTGTCTGTGATATCACCACACCTGACTGTGCCCCTTTGTGAACTTGGAAAATGACAAATTTTTTCAAATTTTTCGCAACATTTTAACATTTCTCACAAATAAACAAGGATTGTATGGAACAAGAATCTATAACTAACTTAAAGCACAATATGTCACAAGAAAATAATCTGTGAATCACATGGATAAGTGAAAGCATTAAAAAGTCATTCCCATATAAAGTGACACATGTCAGTTTTTTAAAATGGGGCTCTGTCATAGAAGTCAAAACTGGCTGAGGCAGTAAGGGGTTAAATAAATTAGGTTTTAAGCTCCATTAGGCATTGGGACTACAAAGTGCAGCACTCCTGAATATGTTGGCACTGTATAAGCATTGTACAACAGGCTAATAATACTTGGCAGAATACTAACATGAAAAGAAAGTGTGTGACTGTAGGGTTTTTCAACTCATTATATGGGTGTTTGGTGTCAGAATCTGCAGTCATTTAGAATAAGGTATTATTGTGTGATAGCACCGTACTTGGATGTTCTAATTTGTTTTTGTGCTTCTGACTTTGGCACATGATTATTTTTAAAAGAATTCTACACTTCAACAATTTTGTTGTAGTTTTAATGAATAGAACTATTGCCACCTAATTTTTTGGATTAAGGAACCATGACGCTTACTTCATTGTAAGATAAACTGATCGATTTACCTGTCTTTTAAAGAACTGCAATTCTGCAGTCAAAAAGTAATTTTCTACCTGGATCAACCTGTGACTATCACAGTGGGAATAAAAAAAGTCTTTACTTGTATGAATTCATTATCTTTAGCGAGTCTGTTCTTCCGTATAATCAGTACAGACTTTCTCATTTTCAGGCTCTTAGTCAAAGTGCCACTCAGCTTTTTCAAGTCTGTCTTTTTTTTATACATATATCACTATATCATTGGGCTGAGCTGATCTAAAAAAACTGCACTTACAATTGCTATGTAAAGATAACTATGTACAAAATAATGCTTTATCTGGAAGTTTCACTACAGATATATAACAGGTTTTAATACCTGAGATGTACAGATTTAGACAGAGGCGTTTCTTGATGCTCTGTAGCTACAGTATATAACTTGCAACATGGCCCCCACTTGTCATTTACTATTTATAACATTACTGTGTTCTTATGTGGCAAATTGACCTTTATTCCAAACAGGACAAAGGAGTGATTGTTACCTCTGAATATCCCATAGCTGCTCACCTGCAGCCAAATGAAATACAAGACTAGAATTCTTACATTTTCTCAGAAGTACATACTGTATACTGAATTATGCATAAATACAGTTAAGTCACATTATTATGAACACCAGCTAATCTCCAGAGTAATGCACAGCAGCTATATAGGGTGTGAGTGATTCTATAAGGTCCTAATAGGTTGTCACAGGTATCTAGAACCATACTGACTGCACCCCACAGCTGCTTGAGGGTATATAGAGAGGATCCAAAGAACAAACATGATCATAGAGTTAGTCCCACCGATGAACAATTGAGTTCAAATCTGAATAATTTGGAATGCCAGAGTCGGACATTTCTAGCCATATAACATGTCCCATGTGCCCCAGTAAAGACAATTAGCATGTTTAGTTTTACACAATTTGGAAGGATGGGCTCATACCCAAATTGGTTGAGAGTTCCTTTCACATGGATGAGTGGGCCAAGAGAATGCCACAAAAACATTCCCCAATCCATAGTACAGTCACCACCGGATTGTGTTTATCCAGCAATGATTACAGGGTGTTTGTTCTCTGAAGTTTCTTGCCAGACATGAGCGTCTCCGAATTAACACAGCCATTGCTGTTACACCCTTACAGGGTGCCGGATGGACGTCTGAATTGTTTGTATCTCCTCCTAAACTGATAGTTAATGAGTTCTTTTGGGGTAGGTAGCTGTTGAAGTGACTACTAACTGTAGGTAACTTCTGATTGGTGCTATACTTCACAGCTCTACCTTGATGTTACTATCTTACTGGAGGTGATTTATATTGGGCTCTGTTGTTATTGTAATTGTTATTATGGGCTCCTGTATCTAAGAGCCTAGATTGTCTTACATATTTTGGTCTTCTGAATTTTCCCCTGATGTGATCAATTGGATGATCGAAACATGGCATGTTGGGTTAGGACCTTAGGGCTCAACAGGGTCTTTTGTGTATAGGGCCAATTCTCTTGTGGGCACGCCCTTATCGGGGCGAAGGACCTACTTCCGTAGGGTAGGGTCTATTAGTGTTCCATAGGGAGATTTTAGGGTTTTTTCAGTTTCGGAGTACCACATATTAGTGATTGTGTATTTTTTCTGTTTCCAGTTGAGACATAGTTACTTCTCACTTTTTATATGAATTAAATAAAAGTGAAGTTTTATGGCTTTTTTCCTCTTTTTTGGTATTTTTGTTTTTTTGGCCAAGAGGTTTCTGTAAGATTACTTACTTCAGTAAAGTAAGTCTTTTGTATTTTTCTCAGACATGTAAAGGCAACTGGTCTATGAAGCAGAAAACATAACTAATTTGAACAGGCATTCATTTGTTATTCAGCTGACTTCCAATACTGATCCTATGGTGAAAATTTAAGCTTTATCTGATGGAGTAAGTTCGTTAGTAGAGGGGCAGTGACCAGTGTCTGCTTTGGAGCCCCATACTCAGTAGAGTTTGCCGAACTGTTTTACACACATCAGGTAGCCCCCTTGTTCATTTTGGCTGCTCCACTATGGTATGTCGGTCCACCCTCACACAACTTCATAGCCATTATTCACCTCTCACATCAATGGGAAATGCTGCTCCACAGTTTCCACATCGCTAATTAACAGTGGGCCATTTGTCCACTCATGATACACTTTCACCACAGCAGCACATAAACAGTTCACAAACCATACAGTTTTAGATATACTAAATCCTTGGCTCAAAAGCCCATAGTCATCCCATTCATTTTACCATCCCATTCCTATTTTACCATTCTAAATCCCCTCTTTTACCCACAACAGCAATGAAAATATCTATAAATATGTTTATGTGTTTGTGTTAGAAGCACTTGCTGCTTGCTGTGGTTTGACCTTTGCATTTTCATGTTAAAATGCGAAAATTGCCATCTCAAGAGTTGTCAAGAAAAGTCTGTCTTTGTTTTGCTTTGATATAATTTGTCTAGTCTTTGAAGAAGATTGGATTGTTTTTCATTTGTGGTTTTTTTTTTCATTTTTCTTTTCTCCCGTCATTATTTAATGCACTGTTGAAATACTGTCAACTTTTATAGCAGAAATGCACAAAGCGGCCAACTTATATCATAAAGCAAAGGCATAGAAAACAGATGGCATTTCTTTGGGGACTATAGCAATCATTACAGATTGGTTTGGTTTGCATTATGTCGAGTGAAAGAACTTCCTATCACAGCCCAATATGATTTGCAACATTTCTCATTATTAATAAAACTAGAAGTAATGCAAGGAATTTAGTATGCTCTATCATTTTTGTTAGCAGGCGCTACACTACACAATCATTAAAGCCAGAAAAAGCAGCTGGTCGAAAAGTATGATAGAGAGGAACAATGACTAAACGTATTTCTTTCTATAACACCTACACAAAAGTCGGCTGGGTGATTAGAAACACTGGTGGCAGCAATTACGTTAAATCTCCAGTTTAAATCAGTTGTCTGCTTACAGTATTGTCTGCTATCTTTCTCCAAGTCCAGAATTAGGCTGTAACCATTTGCAAACTAAACTGCGCTAAAAGGAGGATACAGTTTATCTAAACATGTGTATTTCTATACCCAATGGCAGACACAGAAACTAGAGGGTTCTTGGATAGGAACAGTAAATGGATGTTTGGTCATCCCGTATCTCATTATAGTGATCCCCACTTATGTGTCTTTTTAAAAAAAAATTATTAGTATATGTTAACTGTGAAATGTATTAGCTCAGACAGCTACATGCAATCTAATATATGGTAGGAATATGCTCTACGGCAAGAGTGCCCAAGGGACACATTGTCTATTGTACAGTGCCTTGCAAAAGTATTCGGCCCTCTTGGATTTTTCAATCTTTTGCCACATTTCAGGCTTCAAACATAAAGATATAACATTTTAATTTTTTGTGAAGAATCATCAACAAGTGGGACACAATTGTGAAGGAAATTGAACAAAATTTATTGGATATTTTGAACTTCGGTAAAAAATAAAAACTGAAAAGTGGGGCGTGTGCAATTATTTGGCCCCCTTAAGTTAATACTTTGTAGCGCCGCATTTTGCTGTGATTACAGCTACAAGTTTCTTGGGGTATGTCTCTATCAGTTTTGCACATTGAGGACTGAAATTCTTGCCCATTTTCCTTGGAAAACAGCTGGAGCTCAGTGAGGTTTTGGGTGGAGAGTGTTTGTTTAACAGCAGTTTTCAGCTCTTTCCACAGATTCCAATTGGATTCAGGTCTGGACTTTGACTTGCCATTCTAAAAAACCTGGATATGTTTATTTGTGAACCATTCCATTGTAGATTTTGCTTTATGTTTTGGGATCATTGTCTTGTTGGAAGATAAATCCCCGTCCAGTTCGGTTTTTTCAGACCCCCAACGGGTTTTCTTCCAAAATGGTCTGTTTTTGGCTCCCATCCTTTCCCCCATAAATTTTTAAACCATTTTCCCTGCCCCTGCTGAAAAAAAGAGGCCCAAACCATGAGGGAAACCCACCATTTTTGACGTGGGGATGATGTGTTCGGGGTGATGACTGTGTTGCTTTTACCCCAAAACATATTTTTTGCTTGTGGCCAAATAGTTCGATTTTGGTTTATTGGCAGAGACCTTCTTCCAATGTTGGTTTGCATCTCCAGGGGTTTGTGGAAAAACTTTAAACAAAATTTTAGGTTCTTTTAGAAATGGTTTTTCTTCCCCTCTCTTCCTAAAGGCCCAGATTTGTGCGTGTCGTCCTAAAAGAATGTGCGGTGTTGTTATGGAAGACTCCCACCTCGCTTAGACTCTGCAGTTCATCCGGTGTCATGGGCATCTTGGCTGATTCTGATCAGCTTCTCCTTGTTTGGTGAAAGTTTAGGGGGACAGGGGTTTGGTAGTTTGCAGTGGTCTGATCCCCTTCTATTTCAATATGATCGCTTGACGTGTTTTGGGAAATTTTAAAGGGGGAAAATCTTTTTGTACCCAAAATCTGGCTTTAAACTTCTCCAAAAGTATCAGGACCTGCCTGGTTTTTCCTTTGGGTCTTCATGATGCTTTGACTTTAAAAAAAACCCTGGCTATCACAGGCGGTGCTTTTTTTACGGGACTTGTTAAACAGGTGGATTATATTTTTATATCAGTCTTTTGGACAACATGGGGTCTTCGGGTCCCCATGAAATTGGAAGTGGTTTGTGCACTGAAAATAAAGGGGGAATAATATTGCACGCCCCACTTTTCAGAGGTCTTGGGTTCACCTTAGGGACTACCGTGTATCAGAATGGGGGTCCCCTTACTTCCAGAAAGTGAATATGAGGCCCTTATTTTCATTGTAGTTTTGGGGGGTTACATAAGTGTCTATATCACAACTATATCTAGAGAGAACAACACACACACTTCTCCTACTCATCTCCTCCTCTTCTCCTCTGGAGTCTCAAAACCATTAAACATTTTATGGTATATCTTTTGGATCTGCCATGATTGTGTCAAAAATAAATACTTTGAGGGAAAAAATTCAGGTTTAAAACAACAAACATTTTTTTTCGCTTGTTTTTAGGTTTCTTAAATACTGCCCCTGTGCCCGCCATGAATTTCCCCCCCATAAGAGTGCCCCGCCACCGTGCCCCACATTGCATTAACTGTGACTATGGGCACCCATACCTACTGGGCCACTATGTAGCTGCATAGGTTGCACCAGTGGTATGTCCACCCCTTTATTCACCCCATATACAAATGAAAAATGATTTGTTCCATCTACAATGTCCTTGGTAATGTCCTAATGGAATATTCTTGCATTTTGTAATGTGTAAAATATCTTTGCTGCTTGTATTGCTATTTTTTCCATAAGGTGAAAAAATCTGAACAACCTGTAGAAGATAGTTCAAAGCTTAAGTGAAATAATAAAAACGACCCTTATGTAAATAATACTCTAACCTAATGCAATTAAAGCTGTATGTTGTGCCAAACGATACTTCGAATTCGGGTCAAAGTCAAATTTGACCTGAATTTTACCACTTAAGTTCAGGTCAGCCTGAATACATTTTTGGTGATATTCAGAAAGAAATTGTTAGTAACCTTAATCCTTTCCCTAAATTTGGATAGAGGTTAGGGCTTTTTTTACCTAGTTTGGATGGGTTAATATGTAATTAAGATAAGAATGAGTTGTAGCCAGCAGCTATGGTGCTTACCACTCACCTGTTAGTTTGATCTATATCTTCTGGTATATGACCTGGAGAGTATTTCTTATCTATTGATGGATTGACTTTGAATGGGTTAACATTCCAGTTCTCCAGCCCTTCCAGTCCTGTAGGATATCACTTCAAAGTCACTTCTGCCTTACATGAAGTGTCAACTTTCTTTTTACAACTGTGGCTGTATGCAAGGCAGGCCTTAATTGGGCTGATGATCTGTACAGTGCATATGTTTACTGCATTTTTCAAATGCTACACTATAACTTTACTATACTAGTATAGTACAGAGTTACCATTACCATACAGAGCTGAAATAACATTGCCATAAAGTATCCAAAGAAGAGCAGCTGAAATGACTCTGCCTGATCAATAAATTAGGGAAAAAAGCTTGGATGCTGCTATAGCTACGTGAAGCACAGTTCCAATCTTGGCTATAAATACAAACTGTGAAAAGGTGTAAGTCAGGAGAATGTTACTGGAGTAAAGTATACAGAAGATATGTATTGTAGACACTGCAACAGGAAGGAATTTATAAATTTGTATGTAAACCTCTTCTATGTCATAAAACATGGTAAAGTGACTCTTGGAGCAAAAATAGAAAATTGCACTTTTCAATATCACAGTGTGGTTGTAAAGAAATATTCCTTTCTGCTACATTAAATAGAATTATAAAATCCAGACCAGAAACCCTTTTCCCTTATAAGAGGGTGAGTGGTTTATTAATGGGTTCTAAAGATTCGGATAGAAGAAACATGCAGAGAAAAACTTTGAGAACAAAGATTTGGTGGTTGTTTCCCAATAAAAACCCAAAGCAATGCCTTTACATGGGAAAGGCACTTTTTAATTTCCCTTGGACCCGGAAAAGTCAATCTTAAACACCATTCAAACGTTTAATGATTTGTAGAAAATTCAGACGTGGAGGTATTGGGACTCCACAGAATACAAACACACTAACATTCACAAAGAACACATATACAGTACAATGATTCTATACATGTGCAAGACTAAATATACTATGCATAGTGAAGGCATACAAGAAAATACATTTAATATTTTAATTTAGTATGTAAGGGATAATAGCTGCTGTCTGTTAGTGGAAATGAAAACTACAATGTGGACCCAAACAGCTTGGAGAAAAATTTAATGGTTGCGTTATTAGTGTCTGAAAATGTTGTGGTGAAAATCTTAAAAAGGGCCCATTTAATAGTCTTTTTAAAAAAACCGAAAACCCATGAAATCAATTCACGGAAAGATTTGAAGAATCCAAACCTCAATCTATAAAATTCAACCAAACCCCTCCCTAGTATGGAAGAGAAGAAGAAAAATTGTAATATTATACTTTTTATCTAAAACTGGATAGACGGCTACATTTAAATGGAGGCTTACCTAAGATTAGCCCAGAGTCCCTGATCTGTCTAAATGTATCTTTTTTATATTTATGAGCATCTGATTCAGCAGATGTGACCTGAACTCTAATGTTTAGGGGGAGACAACAGTCCTTTGTCAGCAAAGAAATTACCAGTAATAGGGGCAATAATTTGTATTTAAGGGCCCAGAAGATTAAAGGGGTTTTTCACTGTAAAAAATTGAGGGAATATCAAAAGTTTACCCCCCCATCACTGTTGTGGGTTTGAAAGTTCTCTATAAAAAATAAGTCATTAATATGTGCCACTATACGTTCTTTGGGGATCCCAAGCTCAGCAAAGCTCACTACCATAGGATTATATGGAGCATGTGATGCATGCGTGTAATCCCCTTTTGAACACAAAAGTTAAGCAACTGTTTTAAGATAGGTGAGATCCCCGGGGGTTAGGGGTTGCATCTAAACAAATTTTCCTAATAAAAATTATGTCAGGATAGCTGGTAAATGTTTGATCAGTGAGGTTCAACTTCTGGTCCCCCCATTGGGGATTAAATTAAATTAGGTGCCATTATTTGAACATAGGTTTGCTCAGCATATACAGCCATCTTGTATTCTTTTGTTTTTAAATCCCAAAAAACTATGAGTATGGTATACATTGTTTGGTAAGGGGCATGTAGCGGGATTGCAGCACAATCGTTTTCATAGGCGCCGGGCGTCAGTGCTAAATTTCAGCTAAACCCGGTGGTTCAGCACAGGATGGGGCCGGCCCTCCCGGTGTTTAACCCCCTTTGAATCAGGCAAAGTTGGCCGCACCATCTAAATTAAATGAGAAAAAGGTGGGCGATGTTCCTCACTCTTATCTGGGTGCCTGCAGTAAAATCATCGGCTCCTGATCATTTATCTTTTACTACTTTCTGCCCCAGGCAGGAAGTGGTAAAACCACCATCTTTGTACACAAAAAAGTCACATGTATTCCAAACTGGTACCAATAAAAAGTACACTTAAGGTCGAAAAAAAATCACCCTCAAACCCAAATCGTAGGTGTTGTACAAAAAAGTTTCTGGGCGCAAAAAAAAAGGCCCCACGGCAAACTTTAAAAATAGAAAATGTTTGGATTTTTTTTACGGTACCAAAACATAATGAAAACTGTATATGTTTGGTAATGCCGGATTCAACCTATACAAAACATGTAACACATCTTTTTATTGAAGATTGAACGCCGTACAAGCAAAACATAAACAAGCATTGAGCAAGTAATTTTTTTCACATTTTGCTCCACTTAGAATTTTTTTCGCGGGTTCCCCAGTACTTCTATGTACATGAAAGAACCCAATTTGAATGTACATTTTTTCCCCCCAAAATTAAAGCCCTATTGTCTATTTAAATAAAAAAAAAAAAGAAAAAGTTACGGCTCTGGGTAGGCAGGGAGGGAAAATTGAACGTGAAATAAATTGGCTGCAGTGGGAAGGGGTTAAAAGACTTTTGATATAAACAGAATATATTTTTATCAAGAGTTTATGTATGTCTTTTGTTTAGTTTCTTTAAACTGGGGTATATAATTGCAGACAACGATCTAATCTATTCTATAAACCGCAAGTAGACAACAAGTTATTCTTAGAGTTTAGCTAAAAATTATATAATGTGACATTTTGTCAGCTAACTAATATTTCTGATATTTTATTGGTATTAGTATTTAAGGGTTACATCCAAGGGTTTTGTCAAATAAAACAGGTGTCTGAGGGGTTACACCCTGAAGGAGGCTTGAGCAGCCCACACCAATGGCTCTGTCTTGTGACTCGCCCACATCCAAGTGGGGCAAAAATGATAAAGTGTAAAATTTCCTCTTTTCCCCTTTGAGGAATTTTTCTAATTTGAATCCCATAGGTAACTGGAGATTGGACTCCACCTAAAGTTGTGCAACACCACCATCAATTATGAGGACAGTACTCACAAGTGCTCTTGTTTGAATCAACACTGTAAAGTTATATAATGGACTCAATGAACCTGCATCTTTTTATAACCTTATCTACTATGGGATTTTTAATCGATCGGTAGTCCTGTATGCACATTCCCGCTACAGTTCAAACTGTAGATGACTAAAAAAATTGTTGAGTCCTGTATCTTTGACAGTCCCATCCACTTTAAATGGATAAACAGTGTGCGTACTCAACAACAGCCACTTGCCACTTAGGATATCTATTCCCTGTGGATAGGTTAAATAAATTGCGGTAATGATCTCATAGATAATGAATAGAGTGGCAGTGCACATCTATGACGGGTGCCTTGTGACTGTGAGGGTCCCAGTAATCAGAGCCCTAATGATTGTGCATTTATCATCTATCCCATGGATAGATGCTTAATGTTGTTGTCGGACAAAAGTCCTTCATGCCTTTATTCATATATGTATATATATATATTCTTCAGTGGATTATTTAGATCTGTGTATTTCTGGTCAACTGACCATATTCTGAAAGACTTTACTCAGAAGATATTATTTGAATCCATCCTGATGGTATTAAATAAACATTATAATACTGGTAATAGGACAATGCGGTTGTTATACAATTTTGCTTAAATTACTGTGCAAAAAGCTGGCATTTTCCGAGTATAATTAGTAAAGATGCAATTCACTGCTAAGCATCTCATTCTCTGTTTCATCCTCTCTTCTAGGACTTGCTTAAAAGATGTCATTCAGCAGAAGCCTCCTATCTTTTCCAGCAAGATAAATTCTATGATGTTCGATATGACACTGGGGACAAGTCTATTCAGTGCAGTAGACGAGCAGACGCATTCAAATTCTGGATGATGTGGAAAGCTTTAGGGACCATAGGACTTGAGGAGCGGGTGAACCGTGCTCTAGCATTATCCAAGTAAGAAAATAAGATTATTTTTTCTTCAAACAAATCAATTAGGTCATGTTCACAATACCTCGGCTCAGCTGCACTATGTGTACCCCTTGTATACCATAAAGTGAGATAATAATTTCAATGTACTCAAAGTGTGGCTATGGTCCAGAATTCTATACTTACTTATTTATTTAACAATGTATCTTTACAGGGGCAGAAAATTCAGTTTCTGACACACAAGTTTAAACTCAATACAAAAATGAGCTTACTGAAAAATGGTTACTGACTATAGTGTATAAACAGTATGCAATACGTTCCTAAGTTCTCCATAGAGATGGCTGCAAAATTATGTCATTTAACTCTTTGCCTACACAGGGGATTTGGAACTCTATGTGTGGAAATTGGAGCTCTGACTGCTATAAATATATTTTATGAAATGAATCAACACAGAATGTTGGAGCTAGAAATCACATGGTGTTAAAAGGCAGACATCAAAATGATTGTCCAAAAGTGCAATAGAACAAAAACTAGCAAGCAAAAAAATCAAAATATAACAATAACCAAATAATAGTTAAAAAAAGCAGTACTCACCCCTTCTATCCTGCTAATAAGCATCACTTCTTTTAGTTGTCACCCACTGATTTTTGAAGGAGGCAATAACATGTTGGCTTGGAACTGGCTTCAGTGGTCCAGAACCATGCTTACTGGCTTCCCTGCTCATCAAATGTACAGTGTTGTAAAAACCATTAAAAAAATCACTTATGAAGGATGTATTTTAATACATTCACAGCGGAAGAATTGATGCAAAATGGCAATTAAAGATGCTGTAAGAGATTAGAAAGGCTTGTAATTTGGAATGTAAATCTGGTGTTCTTAATTCTGTTAGCAGCACCATGGGGATTACTCTGTCCTGTGGACTGAAAGGACAGACAGAATATTGAGTTGAATTTGTTACACATTGTATTCCCAGACTCCAACCCCTCGTGTTATCTTCTAGTACATAATGTCTAAATAGGGAGGAAGCCTTGTGCTGCTGACATAACTAAGAGAAAACAGATTTTCTTCTAAATCACAAGCTTCCCTTATGTCTCTGTCATCAACACAATGATGGTGATGCAGAATATAGAATCCCCTCGGGGAGAGGGGTGTCACACATTCTGCATGGATCTCAGAATCAACTTGCCAAAAGGAAGTTTCCTGAGAAGTCTCAGAGCTACCTTAAAATGTCTAATGTAGAAGGTGCATGAGAAAAAACAGGAAGTCTACTACCATTCTATTCAACGGAAATTAAAATTCCTTTTTCTGCAGTAGCAGTTTCTTTGGTGTTATAAGTCCTGAGGAAAGAGCCGCGAGACTTTAGACCTCCAGATGTACAGGTAAATGATACAACCTATCTGATCCAATGGCATATAGAGGTTTCCAAACCTTTTTGATTGAAAAAGAATATCAATGAACTCTCAACCCTCTTATTTGAGGAGGTTTTACCTATGGACAAATAGTGAGTTTTAGACCTAAACAGATTCATACATGTGGCTCAAGGGGTTTATTCTGTGGATTCAATATACAAGATATTCAACTTGTTGAAAATTCTATATTTCCTATCAAGTTTACATGGCAAAGAAATACCCATTATTTTGCTGCTGACAGGGATGTGAGGAAAAAAAAGTTTTTTCTTTCTCAAAAATAGTGCTACTCTTTTTCATGGGTATTTTCTGATATTGCAAGTACCCCCCTTCAAATTAATCGGGCGGAGACAATAATAGACTCTATAAGGACTTTTTTTTTTTTTTTTGGAGGGAGTAGATAATATTTGTTCTGGTAAAAGTTCTAGAAGCAAAACCTAAACAAAGCTAAAGCTATGAGGAAATTGGTGCAGCATTAGGTTATATTCAGACAAAGACAATTTCAGCCAGACACCATTAATATCCAGTACAGTTTATTAGGAACAAGAAATTAACCACTATAAAATCCTATGATTATTACATATCAAGACTAGTGGTTGAGCGATTTTTTATCGACAAGTTGAAAACGGCAAGGTTTTTATGGTGATCGAAATTTCCAGCTCATGCGATAATTAAGGTTAAAAAATCTGAGCATATCTATTAAGATTGCGCCTTTTTCGGCGCTTTCTGTAATTTTGGCGTCCAGCAACTCAGATTACAGAAGTAGAGCAGGGTGAGATGTGTGTGCGACTCATGACTGGGATGTGTTATGTTTGCGATGGCGAAAATATCACGATGACCTCGTTTTACTAGACACAGCGGATTCCTGTTTCGAGCCTCAGTGTCTCTCCAGCGTCTCATAGGGATCGGACCTGCGCTCTGCTGTGGCCAAACAGACTCAGCGATATTAGTCTATTCTGCACAGAGAAACCTCTACTATTAGCGTGATCCTTCCAATTTAGATTATATTAGAGATTTGAAGATTTTATGTAGTTAGCTAGAGAATTTTTAAGAGCAGCACTACGCTTGTAACTTCACGGTGGGGGGTAGCGGGGAGAGGGGGTGCCCTCGGGCGAACACCACAAAGCTTTCTATTTATAAAGAACACTGGATAAAGTTTCACCAAGACTTAGTGTAGACATTGTAGTGGAATATCTTTATTATTACACAGTTTTCTATTGAAATATTTCTGGATATGGGCAGCCTGACTTATATTGGATACACATAATTTTAGTTCACTGCGAGTCTCTTTGTTAGGTGCAACAAACTCACTATTCTTATCAGTATAATTTCAGATATGTGTTTCATTTTTTAAATTTTACCTCATTTCACCTGATACTGCTTGATATATCAACCTTGCAGTTAAATTTACAACTCCAAATTTGTAGTCAGCACAGTTGTTTGATGCAAAAAATTACGTGTATCATACGAAAAAATAACAGTTACGTTGTTTTTTGACTATTGCGCACCCAGCATGTTCATTGACGCAGCATTACGTAATCTTCAACAGCAATTCTATATTCACTTAGGGTGGAATGAACGGTGCAAAAAATTACCGTTTATTTATACCAAAACATAACAGGTTACGTGTTTTTTGACTTTGCCCACCCAGGTTTGTTCATTGACGCCGCATCCGCGTAATTCTTAAAAACAACAATTCTATATTCACCACAGGTGAATTGAAAGGTGCAAAAACATACGTGTATCATCGAAAACATAACAGATACGTGTTTTTTGACTTTTCGCACCAGCTTGTTCTTTCGACGCGAGCAATCCACGTAAATCTTAAAACAGCCAATTCTATATCTCACCAGGTGAATTGAAGGTGCAAAAAATTACCGTTTATTATACCAAAATCAAAACATAACAGTTAGTGTTTTTGACTTTTGCGCACCCAGCTTTGTTCATTGGATTGGCAGCTTCCAGTAAATCATAAACCGCCAATTCTATATTCACCACAGGTGACTTGAAAAGGTGCAAAAAATTACCGTGTATTATACGAAAACATAACAGATACAGACATTACAGACTCCTTTTCCCGGCACTTTTTAATCTGGGGGTCAGTCAGGTTTAATGGTCTATACTGCGGTTCCAGGGACAGGTATAGTCAATGTCCGATGACAACTAAACTGGTGGTTGAAAGACTCCTTTTTGCGTGCACTTTTTAAATCTGGGGGTCATCAGGTTTGGGGTTCATGCTGCGTTCCAGGACAGGGATATTCATGTCCAGTTCAAGTAAACATGATGGTTCAAATCATACTGCCTTCTGGGCACTTTTTAATTTGTGGGTTGATGCAGGTTTAAGGGTCGGCTGTGGTACAAGCTGGGTTAGTGACTGGTCTGTGACTTTTTTCTGTGACTTTTTATACCCTAAGTGTGTGCTAAGATGGAGCCGTATCATTTGACTGTTGTGGATGTTAATTTCAGCTTGCTCCAGCTTGTTTGGGTGTTTAATAATGAAGGTGTTGTTGCTCTCACATAGACTTTAAATGGTATCGTCATAACTTCGATGCTCACTATCGAAAAACCTTATCGATAGCGGCCGACTATCGACTATCGATCGATCTCGATAGCCAACACAATCGCTCAACACTAATCAAGACATAATTAAAAACACATAACAGATAAAACCACCTCATTATTTATTTAACAAAAATGAAGCCAAAATGGAAAAGCCATGTGTGTAAAAAACAAGTACACACAATGCATCGAAAGCTTGTAGAACCACCTTTGTCAGTAATAACTTAAAGTAAGGGTCTTCAGTATGACTTTATCAGACTCATGGATCAATCTAGAGGGATTTTGGCTCAGTCTTCTATACAGCAATGTTTTAGTTTAATAAGGATTGCGGGCATTCATTTATGCACAGTCTCTCATAATGTCCTGTCACAGCATTTCAGTTGGGTTATGATCTGGGCTGTGACTGGGCCATTGCAAAATAGTTACATTGGGAGACATCTCTGAATTTGCCTTCGGCATTTTTTTTGCAGTATGTTGCTGGTTATATAACTGTATGAACAGGCGTATGGCCAAACATGGTGCAATGTGCGCCTGATGACACATTTTAATGCGCCAATGTTTGATGCAAAACTGCCATGCAAAGTTTTGCGCATAGCACTCTGTGTGACAATTTTGAGTGTTACACGCCATTATTCACTCCTCTATATCTATTTAAAACTGGTGTGTCAGTGCCAAGTTACAAAAACGGCGCATGTGAATTCATAGATTACACCCAAAGATTATACAATTAAAAGAGATATATGTGCATCTAGTTCAACCAAGAATGGGGAAAGAGGAGGATGAAGGGAGGGGTATAGGTAATTTTTAAACTATGTTTTCCCTACTGATGCAGCGTTTGGAACTCATAAGGCATGGACAAATTCAAGGAATATTTGACTCTTGGTCCCAACATTGCCTTGATTCTTTTTTTTCAGCTTTTATGTAGTAGTTTTAATGGTGTGCTTGGAATCAGCGTCTGGTTGCGTGATCCAGTTTTGGCCGAGTTTTAGCTGTTGAATAGATAGTTTCACATTTGACTCTAGACTGCTTAGGTATACAGTGAAGTTTATAGACGATTCAGTGATTGAAAGGTGCCTAGGTCCAAAGCGCAAAACATCAACTGTCTTCTACCATGCTGGGCAGCAGGTATGAGATGTTCACGCTTTTGTGCATTTTGGCCAAATATCGGCACTTTGATCTCATGTGTCCAAGGACAACGGGCCTCATTTATGAAAACTATCTAACAGTAAAACTGTCTTTGCTGTTCATAGCAATTAGTGTTGAGTGATTACGTTGGCTATCGACATCGGGCGATAGTCGATAGTCGGCCACCATCTATAAGGTTTTTCGATAGTGAGCAGTCGATTATGAGCGATGACCATTAAAGTCTATGGGAGAGCAACAACCCTTCTTTCTTACACCCAAAAGGCGGAAGAAGTGGAATTTACCATCCACAAACAGTCAAATGGCTACGGGCTACATCTTCGGCAACACACTTAGGTTAAAAGCACAGAAAAAAAAACCACACCACCATTCACTATCCCTGTCTTTTTTGACACAGCGATGACCCTTAAACCTGCATCACCACAAATTATAAAAAAGTGCCAGAAGCAGTATGATTTGTACATCATCTACTTGAAAACTGGACATTGAATATCCCTGTGTCCTGGAACGCAGCAATAGCCAAACTGCATGAACCCCAGATTTAAAAGTGCCGGGAAAAAGGAGGTCTTTCAACCACCATTTTAGTTTCACTGGACATTGAACTATACCTGTTCCTGGGCCACAGCATGAGCCCCAATCCTGCATGACCCCCCATTTAAAATGTGCCGGAAAAAAGGAGTCTTTTCACCCACCATTTTAGTTTCACTGTACAATGACTATAGCTGTAATGGGCCACAGCCTGAGCCCCACACCTGGCCTGACCCCACATTAAAACGTGCGGAAAAAAGGAGTTCTTTTCAACCACAATTTTTTAGCTTTCATGGACATTGACTATACGGTCCTGGGGCCACAGCATGAGCCCAAACATGCATGACCCCCCACATTTAAAAGGAGTGCCGGAAAAAAAGGCGAGTCTTCACCACCATTTAGTTTCAATGGACATTGACATATACCTGTCCTGGACACAGCATGAGCCCCAAAACCTTGCATAATCCCAGTTTTAAAAAAGTGCCGGAAACCAGTGAGTCTTTCAACCACCAGTTTAGTTTACTGGAACACTTGTCTATAACGGTCCTGGGCCACAGCATGAGCCCCAAACCCGCCTGGACCCCCACATTAAAAACGTCCCGGAAAAAAAGGAGTAGTCTTTCAACCACCATTTTAGTTTCACTGGACATTGACTATACCTGTCCGGGCACAGCATGACCAGGGCCGGAGTTACAGTGGGTGCGGTGAGGCGGCCAGGCTGGCGGCTTCCAGTCATCTATTCACACGCTGCGTTACAAATGCCCTGATGAGCAGCATCGAAAAAACTGTGTGCTGAAGCAGGAGTGCGGAAGCGGAAGTGTGAGACTCAGCCTTCTCAGTACACAGTCAAGACTTGCGGTTAGCGCTTGCCCTCCCGAGAGTGGGACCAATCGACCTTCACTTGGAAAGCCTGGTGGTTAACGCTCCTGTTACACCCAGGTTGCCCTTTATCTTGGCATTACTTTTTCTCTTTTATTAAACGTGCTGGAGGAACTTGTCTCTGTACCTTTGTTCTCTGACGTGCTCCATTACTCCATGTCTCGAATAACCTACATCTGGTCAAGTTTTCCTGTACTCCCTTGTACAAGTCAGATGGAATTTTTATTACAGCTATTTTGTAATGCAAGTTTTTTTAGTACTTTATTCTAGAAAACACATTTTTAAAATCGGATGGAACCCACATGTCTTTGTTTCTCTTTATTAATTGTTTACATGGGTTGTCTCAATAAAGGGGATTGGATAGCTATGTTAAGAACTTGCAAAAAACAAGTCATTTTGCAATATGTGTCCATAACAGTGTCCTTACCTCTTCCTGTTTACTGACAGCCACATCACCCTTGAGCCTCTTTGACCATTGTGAAGAACAAATTCTGTTAGAACAACAACATTTTTTTAGAATAGGACCTGAGTCTAGCAGCCTGTCACAGAAAATCCTCCAAAATTCAAAGCATGACCCTTGAGCCACTTTTGGACAATTTGTGAAGAACAAATGTCTGTAAGAAACAAATTTTTTTAGAATAGGACTGTAGTATAGCTGCATGTCACAGCAAAAAGCCGCAAAAATTCAAAACATGACCCTGAGCACTTTTACAATTGTAAAGAACAATTGTCTATTAGAAACAAATTTTTTAGAATAGGACCTGTAGTATTGTGCATTTCAAAGCAGCCTGACCAAAAAATTATAAAAAAGGATTTTCGTCAGCCACTGTTAAAATTGTGAAGGAGAAATGCCACTTAGAAGCCACATTTCTGTTCCAACGGACCATGATTATTGCTGTTTCAAGCAACATGACCCAAAAAAATTATACATATGACTTCTCAGCCACTGTTAAAAATTGTGAGGCAACATGGACCCCAAAACCATAGACATGTGAATATTCTAAAGATGAAGTGACGGTATAATGGCATATGGGTTTTGTCATGAATGAAACCTTGGTGTGCTTTTAGTCTCCTCACAAGCACACCAGCAAATTGAACTGTTTGGAATTGAGAATATAAATTGCAGTAAGAAAATGATCATTTTAAAAAATAAGTTTTTCAGAGGACCATTTCTGTTTGGGAGGAGGAATGTGAAGTTATAGACCAGAATAATCGGGGACTCGGCAATTGGGGCCACAAATTATCAGAGATTCCTGCCTGATTTCATCTTGATGAAAGTCAAACCAATCCACATTATCTGTGAAGGAAAAAGCCGGATGCGTTTGTCTGTAATGACTCCGGCTGTGCTGAAGGTCCGCTCAGACATGCCGCTGGTGCTTGGCAAGTACAACACCTTTTTGGCGTGGCGAGCAGCTCGGGCAATCGTCCATTTTGGAACCCAGACGTCTATTGGGCCGGAACACATACACAAAACATCGGTGTTGAGATGTGAGACGCAGATGTCGTGCACCATGATCTTAAGCTGTCTCGGGTGTTGATCTGTGGCGCTGCACTGCATGCGTTGGTGAGTTGGTAAATAAAGATTGCCAGAGGTACCCAATATAGGCTTCCTGCCACCATGCCTGCGCTGCCGGCTGCTGCCGCTACGGCTACTTGGCACTTTCTGCTGTCACGTCGCTGCGGTTTGTTCCCACGTGAATGTGAAAGAAGTGAAGCAGAGCAACAGATGTCTCAGTTGATCAATCAGCAAGGTTTCATTTCTGCATTTTACTCTCTATTTGGGTGGGTGGAAGGAAAGTGCTGAGTTTTGTTTGTACCGGGGATCCAGGAGGGTGGCACCCAGTAACTGTTGTTCATTTTGATGGTTTAAATGCGGGAAATCTTGTTGGAGGGAAATGGAGCATCCAAGCACTCATGTGAGAGATGGGCCTTGAGTTCCCAAGCCTTGGGTTGAGGGGCACTAGCAAATCTTTCTTCTCATCTGCCTCAAATTCACGGCAACCTCTTTCCAAGGCAGGGACGTCGGTGTTGGGAATACCTCCTCCTCCTCCTTCCGCTTCCCCCGGCACAGCTTCAACACAGCCCTGACTTCCTCAGATGATGCACCCCGAGAGCTGAGGTGCCCCTTGCACTAGCTCTGGACCCGAACCACTGCCCAATGAAAGACCGATAAAATTTAGAAACCGTCGGGCCTTGTGGGTTTGACGGAGAGGGAAAAGGGTCCATGTCTGCATCTGTGTCCGTCTCCTCCTCCGTCGCTGGCGGGACCTGATGTTTTCAGAGTGTCCAACGATCGTTCCAGAACTAAGATCACCACAATGCTCATCTGACAAGGGCATCGTCCGCATGACCATTTGGTGGCTTCTTCAAAACTGGCAAGGATGGTGCAGAGCTCTTTCACCTGCCTCCACTCTCGGTGGCTCAACACCCGAGGTCCGCACCGCTGCTTGTAGGCCATGTGTCACTTCGTACTGCGTAATGGATTGCTGCTTCCCCCAATCGCTTTGGGGCATGTAAAAAGGTGTGGAATTCCAGCGTGTTGCCACGTCAACCATGAGATGGTTGAGGGGAGGCCCAGCTGACGCTGCAACGCAGCCAGGCGGGACGAAGCAGGGTGCGAACGGCGGAAGTGCGAACAGACCTCGAGCCTTCTTCAGCAGGCAGTCCAGACCCGGGTGCTCTTTAGAAAATTTTGGACGACAAGGTTCATGACATGTGCCAGGCAAGGGATGTGCTCCAGCTACGATCTTAAGGGCGGCCAGCAGATTTCGACCTTATCGCAACCACCTTGCCCGGCACAAGGTTCTTGTCACCCAGCCAGCGCTCGGTCCGTTGCGGAGGGCCGTCCACAGCTCCTGACCTGTGTGTGGACGGTCTCCAAGGCAGATTTTAATTTCAACACGGCCTGGGGTCTCTGGGTACGTGATGCCACCCGAGGACCTGGGGGAAAGAGCCTGACCATCCCTGCGGTTTGAAGAGCGTGGCCC
>JAODAL010042946.1:0-34319 GCA_025379985.1 Phyllomedusa bahiana | reverse complement strand
TAAAAAAAACTTAAGGAAAGTTTTTTCTGGGGCACAGAACATAGATCCAGCAAGGAGTGATTGTGGAGCGAAACCATAAATTAGGGGAAGCCCCCGGGCAATTTGCCAATTACCGGGGCGCTGGCCCTTTAAATTTACAAGAACGAGCGCGCGTGCCCTGGGGAGTGGGCGCACGCGCCTCGACCGGCAGAGGGCACGGACGTGACAGGAACGAGGTCAGGTGAGTCTCCATGAGCAGCGGACCCACAGCTCGTCCCACGGCCGGTGGCGCCACCCGACCTCGGCAGGCACCCGAGTGACGTTTCGGAACACACAGTTTCCTTCATCAGGCATGCACAGTGTGGTGTGCGGCTCTGATTTATACAGATAATCATGAATACATGAATAAATCAGAGCCGCACACCACACTGCGCATGCCTGATGAAGGAAACTGTGTGTTCCGAAACGTCGCTCGCTGGGTAGCGTGCAGTGTGGACGTGCTTCTGTCAGCTCCTGGCTGGACTTGCTATGATTTACCATTAAGCTGAAACAGCTAAGTATTGCCCATTCATCTTATCGATTATATGAATAGAGACTGTATCCGGACTGCTATGTCTAAAAGTTATACAGTATACGTCGATATGCACTAGTAAACGCTATTTTGCATATTGAAATATATCCCTCAAGTATGGTTTGTTTGTGAGCTGAAAGGGGAAGACAAGGAGGTTCCTTGATTGAGGCTACACCTGGGGAATACTTTAAAAAGATTTGTTACAAGTCTTAATGTGGCCGATTACTGTGATTTCTTACAGGTGAAAAGAACCTGTAATTACCATCCAGAAGAGTCAACTGCATATGTGGAACAACTTAATAAATAAAATTTGCCTCTAAAACTGTCAGAAAAAAGTTGAGAGGCTAAATTACTTCATTCCTTTCAGTGGCTAACTGAAAAGATGAGGACAGCTTGCAAGCAGCATCGTAGCTATAGGACGTTCTGCGGACTACATTAGACAGCAGTACCATTGGTGGTTGCGAGAACATGGCAGTGGGGAACAGTGAGGTTCCGGTTCCACGAGATTAGGTAATGGGGAACAATGAGGTTCTACAAGATTTGGCAATGGGGAACAGCGAAGTTCCGGTTTCACAACATTTGGCAATGGGGAACAGCGAGATTCAGGTTCCACAACATTTGGCAATGGGGAACAGCGAGATTCCGATCCCACAAAATTTGGCAATGGGGAACCGTGAGTTTCTGGTTCCACAAGATTAGGCAGTGGGGAACAGCGAGGTTCCGGTTCCACAAGATTAGGCTTTGGGGAACATTGAGGTTCCAGTTCCACAAGATTTGACAACTGGGAGTAGATAAGCCCACAAAACAGTCCGATGTTTTGGCCATGATAGGCCTTCCTCAGGGACAAGGCCAGTGGGCAATATGAGGCAGGAGCATGAAGTGTGTGCCTATCATGACCTATCATGTGTCCCGTTGTTGCACACCACCTTGCCTGGCACCAGGTTCTTAGCACCCAGCCACTGGTCAGTCTCAGTACGTAGAGCCATCCACATTTCTTGACTCATGTGTTGACGGTCTCCAAGACAAATGAATTTGAGAACGGCCTGATTTCTCTTGGCATGCTACCTGTCGAGGTTGCGGATTTAGACTCTGCACCATCCTGGCAGTGTTGAAGAGTGTCAGCCCAGACCCATCACCAGAAGAACTGTCATCCACCAAACTCACCTAGTGAGCAGTCAAGCATATTTAATGCCCTTGGCCGTGCTTACTAATCCATATGTCTGTAGTGAGATGGACTTTGGTGGACACAGATGCAACATGGCTGGCCAGAGCAGGGACAGCTTTTCTGGCAAAGAAATGTCTGCTCGTCATCTGATATTGGGGGCATGATAGGGCCATAACATGGTGGAACCCATCTGTGTCCACCAGGCGGAAAGGCAACATTTTGAAGGCCAACCGCCAGGCAATGCTGACATTCAGGCTTTAAACTTTGGGATGCTTGGGATAAAAGCGTTTCTTATGCTCCCACACCTGGTACACAGAAGGTTGGCTGCTATACGGCGTCTAATGTAGTGAAACTGGAATGTCGCTGTTCCCCATTGTCATGTTCTCGCTGACACCAATTGTACTGCCGCCAAATGTAGTGGAACCGGAACCTTGCTGTTCCCCAGTCGCATGTTCTTGCTGCCACCAATGGTACTGCTGCCTATTCTTGTCGAACCGGAACCTCGCTGTTCCCAATTGCCATGTTCTCGCTGCCAACAATGGTACTGCCGTCAAATGTAGTGGAACCAGAACCTCGCTGTTCCCCAGTGGCATGTTCTCGCTGCTACCAATGGTATTGCCACCGCATAAAGTGGAACCGGAACCTCACTGTTCCTCATTGCCATGTTCTCGCTGCCACCAATGGTACTGCCTCCTCATGTAGTTGAACTGGAACCTTGCTGTTCCCCAGTGGCATGTTCTCGCTGCCACCAATGGTACTGCCGCCAAATGTAGTGGAACCGGAACCTTGCTGTTCCCCATTGCCATGTTCTCGCTGCCACCACCTTGCCTGGTGCCAGGTTCTTAGCACCCAGCCACTGGTCGGTCTCAGTTTGTACATCTGTCCACATCTCTTGATCTGTGTGTTGTCTCCGAGACAAATTAATTTGAGAACAGCCTGGTTTCTCTTGCCATGGGATGCTACCCATTGAGTTTGTGGATTTGGACTGCATCATTCTGACAGTATTGAAGAGTGTTGGCCAAGACCCATCACCAGAGGCATGTTGTAGAGGTTAGAGTCTGACTGATTAATTGAGTCTGTGGACAGGATTCTTTCCCAAAGGTGACTTTTTAAGATAACTGTCTTCAATGCAGGTAACAAGTTGTTTAGGAGTGTCTAACTGATCTGTAGAAGCCACAGCTCTTAATGATTGATAGGGGATCAAATACTTTGAAACGGTATTCACCCCAAAAATTATCCATACCATAGAATTGGGTGATGGTCATTGATAATAAACTGTATCACCAAGATGACACAGAATACAACCACCGAGTTCTACCAAATGTTATGCTCAAAATCAGTGACACTTTTGAAATAAACAAGTAAATAAAAAGTGCATGGAAAAGGGAAATGAGGAAACTCAAGGCAATCAGTAAACTGCTGGGTCGGACAACTGGGTACAACCCATCAAAAAATGTCTTGATTAAAAAATGGAAATAAATAACATACATAAAACTGATAATATACAACAACATCAAGAAAAAGGACCAAATGACATAGAGTTGTCTGGCACAGCAGTTTACAGATCACCTCGAGTTTCCTCGTTTCCCTCATTTTCCCTTTATCATGCACTTTTATTACTTTCTTATTAATTTTTATATATTTATGTTTACTTATATTTATTTTGTTTATGTTCAGTTTTTTACTAAGTATAGATATTTCAAAAGTGAGGAGTCACTGATTTGGAGCATAGCTTTTGTTAGAGACCTTGATTGTATTCTGTGTCATCTTGGTGATACAGTTTATTATTACTGTACCATAACCCAATTCTTTGTCTATGATATGGATAATTTTTTGGGTGAATACCGTTTCAGCTCCTATACATACTTAACTTCAATATGTTTTCTTCCCTTTATATATATATTTACTGCACTGTATGGCAACTAGCGGTTATTTTCCCTTAATTAAGATGGCTGCCACTTCTATGTTTAGCTCTGCAACAATAGAACTGGATCATTGATTGTTCTAACCTGGCGTAATATGGCCACCGCTATATTCATAGCCGTGATGCGCATGAGCAAACTGTGTTCTTTCTCACAAGATCTTAATACTTTGCCATTCCGGCTTCTGTGTGATGAATGGCCAGGTGTGTGCACATTGACACACAGGACACCAATGGATTTATCTTCCTGTGTTGTATGTACACCCCTCTTTATTTATGAATTTAATTTTATAACCTAGGTAGGATGAGTTCATTGATTATGTATACTGATTGATATATGATATTGATATATGAATGTATGCAATATTTACTTACATGTATGTCCAAATGACTTATGTTTTTTCACTTTAATTACACTAATTTTACATATCTATTTTACACTAATTTGAAAATGCTTTATTAATTGATTATGCATAGATATGAATGTGAATGTTAACACCCCTTTTTATATTGTGATCCACCTCATCACTTTGCTTGAGAAAGACTCTTTGGGGCCAAATGTTACCAGTGGACATTTTGGAATAAAGATTTTCTTTCTATGTTTTTCTGTTTAGGAGTGCTACGTCTCTCATGTGTGTGTGTGTGCGTGTGTGTGCGCGTGTGTGTGTGTGTGTATAACTTTTGGTAGGAAATGGCAAGAAATTGTATTGGATTGTGAGCCTTCATCTCCAACTAGAAAGTGAATAAAGTGAATAAATGACCCGGAGTCCTGAAGTCTGATTTTTTTGACTTCATATTGCTGAAGCTAAGTCTTCTGGTTGTTTATTTTTATTGCTTTTTATTACTACTCTTTGTTTTCTATCAGTAAGCCAGTTGCTTAGCAACTTGCACACATTTTCCCCCAGTCCCAGCATTCTCATTTTACTATCAACCTTTTATGTGGAACAGTATCAAATGCTTTAAAAAAAATCCAAATAAATGACCATCCAGTGCCTCACTTCGATGACATCCAGTGCCTCATCCCGAGGCCTGAGTAATTGCTGGGAACCTGCGGTGGATCACAGAATGGGGCTCCCTGGGCTTGGCATCTGAGGGTGTAGGATAGAGGTTACCTGGGCAAAAGCTAGAAGTTCAGAGATAATCAGTAGTGATAAATCAACCAGGGCCCAGGAACAAGATGATATCCTAATCCTGGTTAGGGAGGTGTTGTCCTTAGCAACAGGTACAACATAAGTCTTAACTGGGATGAGCGACAGGCCACAGGTAGCTGGAAAAAGGCGATAAGCAGGAGGTTGGTGGATGAATCCTCTCTGTGGAAAGTAGTGTGTCCCTCAAAGTAGACCATGCTGCAGAGTGTCTTGCAAGGATGGATACCCCAGAATAGGTGCTTTGACCCGGAGGAAGGCTCGTGCAAGATGAAAAGGCCTGTGGTCTTTATCAAAGGGGGGGATATGTGGCGAGCTGACCTTAGAAGATCGCATTTCTCCGCCACTAAGTGTTATATATATATATATATATATATATATATATATATATATATATATATATATATATTACGCCACCCGCTACCCTGAAGCTATAGCCCTCAGAAATACCTCCTCTAAAGGGATAGCTAGGGAGCTGTTTCAGCTATTCACCCGTACAGGGATCCCCAAGGAGATCCTGACCGATCAGGGCACCCCATTTATGTCCAAGGTGACCAAAGAGCTATGCCGCCTGCTAAAAATTGCCCACCTGCGCACCTCCGTGTACCATCCCCAGACCGATGGTCTGGTCGAGCGCTTTAATAAAACCTTAAAGGGCATGTTAAAAAAGGTGGTGGACAAGGATGGTAGGGATTGGGACCGCCTGTTGCCCTATCTCATGTTTGCCATCCGGGAAGTCCCACAGGCATCCACGGGGTTCTCTCCATTCGAGCTGCTATATGGGAGACATCCCCGAGGGCTCCTGGACATAGCCAGAGAAACCTGGGAGCAAGAGGAAACCCCTTACAGAAGTGTCATAGAGCATATAGCCGACATGCAGGACAGGATCGCGGCAGTTATGCCCATTGTAAGGGAGAACATGCTACAGGCCCAGGAAGCCCAGGCCCGGGTTTACAACAGGACCGCAAGAGTCAGGTCTTTTCAGCCCGGGGACAGGGTGCTCGTACTTGTACCAACTGTAGAAAGCAAGTTTCTAGCCAAATGGCAAGGCCCCTATGAGATCTGTGAACGGGTGAGTGAGGTGAATTACAAGGTTTTCCAGCCAGGGAAAAGAAAACCCTACCAAATTTACCATATTAACCTCATCAAACCCTGGAAGGACCGAGAAAGCCTGGTGGCTGCAAGGGGAGTCAGGGAAGTCCCAAACAAGGAGTTACCCCCCGTCCGTATCGCGGAGTCCTTGTCAGAGGTCCAGAGACAGGAGGTCAGGGAGTTCCTACAGAGGAACCGAGGGGTCTTCTCTGAACTGCCTGGCCGGACAGATGTCATCCAACATGACATTGTCACCGAGCCCGGCCAAAAGGTACGGTTAAGACCATACAGGGTACCGGAAGCCCAGAGGCAAGCCATATCCGAAGAGGTGAGGAAAATGTTAGCCTTAGGGGTCATAGAGAAGTCCCAAAGTGGGTGGTCGAGCCCAATTGTGATCATTCCTAAGCCGGATGGTAGCTTGCGGTTCTGTAACGATTTCCGCAAGTTGAACGAAATCTCCAAATTCGATGCCTACCCCATGCCAAGGGTCGATGAGCTGATCGAGAGGTTGGGGCCTGCGAGGTATATGACCACCTTAGACCTCACCAAAGGGTATTGGCAGGTTCCCCTCACAGATGAGGCCAGGGAGAAAACAGCATTCTCTACCCCAGAGGGACATTTCCAGTATGTGGTCCTTCCCTTTGGTTTACATGGGGCCCCGGCGACCTTTCAGAGGTTAATGGACATCATCCTGCAGCCGCATAAAAACTATGCAGCCGCATACCTGGATGATGTGGTGATCTACAGCGCCGATTGGGATTCGCATCTGGCTAAAGTGCAAGCAGTCCTAGATGCGATAGGGGCCGCCGGTCTAACGGCCAACCCACAGAAGTGCGCGATAGGGCTAGAGGAGGCTCGCTACCTCGGGTATAATATCGGCCGAGGGGTCATCAAACCCCAGGTAGACAAGCTCGAAGCCATCCAGAATTGGCCTCAACCCGTGTCCAAGAAACAAGTTACAGGAGGTTTGTGCCAGGGTTTGCCACAATAGCTGCCCCTCTCACAGATCTCACCAAGGGAGCAAAATCCACCCTGGTACAGTGGAATCCGGAGGCCGAGCAAGCCTTCCAAAAGCTCAAGGAGGTTCTGTGTAAGAGGCCTGTATTGATCACCCCTAATTTTCGGGAGGAGTTCCTGGTACAGACGGATGCCTCAGAAGTCGGCTTAGGGGCAGTCTTGTCCCAAAGGGTCAAGGGGGAAGAGCATCCCGTCGGGTACCTCAGCCGGAAGCTATCGGCAGCCGAAAAAAATTATTCAATTGTAGAGAGGGAATGTTTGGCCCTAAAGTGGGCAATCGAGTCGCTCAGGTATTACCTGGTGGGAAGGCAGTTTAGGGTGATCACGGATCACTCCCCGCTAAAGTGGATGGCCCAAAATAAAGGGAAGAATGCGAGGGTGACCCGGTGGTTCCTGGCCCTACAGGACTTTAAGTTCTGTGTAGAACACCGTCCAGGGTCCCAACAAGCAAACGCAGACGCGTTATCCAGGGTACATAGTTTCGGGGCACAAGGTGCTCCGCCCCACGGGTCTGAGCAGAGGGGGGGATATGTAAGGTGGCAACAGCAGGAAGGGTGTACAATGGCGTATACATCCCGGCCAGGGTCCTTGCGTGCACCTTCCGATGTCCCGACACATGCCCCCAAGGTAAGGAGCCTTGGGGGAATGAAAGGCCAAAATTAGATGGATGTCGACAGTATAGACTGTCGACATATGTTTAACACATTTAATGTTAGCATGGCTTCAGCCATTTCCTGGGTCGGCCTTTCATTGGGAGTGAGCATAGAGCAGGGTGGGTGCTCACTCCCCATGACTCCACTCCGGGTTTTCCCTGGAGTATATAAGTCAGCAGGTAAGCTGACTATGGTGGTTACAACCCCTGGCTACCTTTAAGCCTTGGGTGGAGACCTGCTGGAAAACCAGCAGGGAGAACTTGCAGACTGATAGTCAGTTGGTCTCTGTTAGTTAGAGCCCAGACAGGCAGGCGTTTTCTTTTTGTGTTTGTGCATGCCTTGCACTTTGTATTTTCTGTTGGCTGCTAATAAAATACAGAAGCCCTGTATTTTTCACCTGGAATACGTCTCTGTCTCTGCCTGAAAACCCGTGAGTCACGATCCCAGAGCCGTTAAAGCTCACAATATATATATATATATTATATAATATATATATATATATATATTATATATATATATATATATATATATATATATATATATATATATATATATATATATATATATATAATGTATATATATATATATATATATAATATATATATATATATATATATATAATGTATATATATATATATATATATATATATATATAACACTTAGTGGCGGAGAAATGCAATCTTCTAAGGTCAGCTCGCCACATATCCCCCCCTTTGATAAAGACCACAGGCCTTTTCATCTTGCACGAGCCTTCCTCCGGGGTCAAAGCACCTATTCTGGGGTATCCATCCTTGCAAGACACTCTGCAGCTGGTCTACTTTGAGGACACACTACTTTCCACAGAGAGGATTCATCCACCAACCTCCTGCTTATCGCCTTTTTCCAGCTACCTGTGGCCTGTCGCTCATCCCAGTTAACACTTATGTTGTAACCTGTTGCTAAGGACAACGCCTCCCTAACCAGGATTAGGCTATCATCTTGTTCCTGGGCCCTGGTTGATTTATCACTACTGATTATCTCTGAACTTCTAGCTGTTGCCCAGGGTAACCTCTATCCTACATCCTCAGATGCCAAGACCAGGGAGTCCATACTGTGATCCACCGCAGGTTCCCAGCACTTACTCAGGCCTCGGGATGAGGCACTGGATGTCATCGAAGTGAGGCACTGGATGTCATTTATTTGGATTTTTCTAAAGCATTTGATACTGTTCCACATAAAAGGTTGATAAGTAAAATGAGAATGCTTGGACTGGGGGAAAATGTGTGCAAGTTGCTAAGCAACTGGCTTACTGATAGAAAACAAAGAGTAGTAATTAACGGCACATACTCAGACTGGATCCCTGTTACTAGTGGGGTACCACAGGCTCAGTATTGGGCCCTATCCTCTTTAACATTTTTATTAATAATCTTCATATGGATTGCACAGTAGAATATCGATCTTTGCAGATGATACTAAGCTCTGTAAAGTAATCGACACAATAGAAGATAATGTGTTATTACAAATAGATCTGAATCGGTTGGAGGCCTGGGCAGAGAAGTGGCAGATGAAGTTTAACACTGATAAATGCAAGGTTATGCACATGGGGAGGAAAAATCCATTACATGATTACATGTTAAATGGAAAAACACTGGGTAAAAGTGACATGGAGAAGGATTTGCGATTCCTGGTGGGCAGTAAATTTAACTGTAGCAGCCAGAATCAGGCAGCAGCAGCCAAGGCTAATAAGATCATGGGTTGTATTAAAAGGGGCATAGATGCACATGATGGGAACATTATTCTCCCATTATACAAGTCACTGGTTAGACCACACATGGAATATTGTGTACAGTTTTGGCACCAGTGCACAGGAAAGACATTGTAGAGCTTGAATAGTTACAAAGGCGGGCAACAAAAATAAATAAAAGGACCGGGTAGACTGCAATACCAGAAAGTTTGCAAGATTAGGGTTATTTAGTTTAGAGAAAAGACGGCTTCGGGGGGACATAATAAATATGTTTAAATATATTAAAGGGGTTGTCTTGCTACAAAGAATGGCTTTCAAATTGTAGGGAACACAAAATAAAGACATTTTCCAAATATATTGCTTTGTTCCTCTGTTTTCCCTAAGAGATACAAGTGAATTTATGACCTCCCTGGCATTTCAGTTCCCTCAGTAACTGACCTGTAAAACAAATCTCCCCCTGCTGTTTGTCAATGAGATAACAGTGAGTGAGTCATCACACAGGTCCCTGCAGTGTCCACAGTGTCCATGCTGCCAGGCAGTAAAAAGCTTGATTTATCTCAAGTAAACAGAACTGTAATTAGGGCTTTTGTTAGAAGGATCAGATAAGAAGTCCTGTAAGCAGTTTGAGAAGCTAATCTGATCTAATTAGCAACTGAACAGCACAGAGCTGTTACAAGCTGGAGTTATGCAAATTAGTCAGTCTGAACCAGGAAGTGACAGAGTATTTCATTCATGCATCCTTTGAAACCCTGTAGGGAGACAACTCCTTTAAGGGCCAATATAGAGATATTGCTAAATATTTATTTATACCCAGGTCTGGATCAAGAACAAGGGGCATCCTCTAAGTCTTGAGGAAAGAAAGTTTCTACATAAACATAGAAAGGGATTCTTTACTGTAAGAGCAGTGAGACTATGGAATTCTCTGCCAGAGGAACTTGTCATGGTGAATTCACTAACAGGGTTCAAGAAGGGCTTGGATGCATTTCTGGAGCGTGATAATGTAACAAGTTATAGTGTCTAGGATTCTGGAGTGGGTTCATTGATCCAGGGATTTATTCTGATTGCCAGATTGGAGTCGGGAAGGAATTTTTT
Source organism: Phyllomedusa bahiana (assembly GCA_025379985.1). Lineage (NCBI taxonomy): Eukaryota > Metazoa > Chordata > Amphibia > Anura > Hylidae > Phyllomedusa > Phyllomedusa bahiana. The sequence goes on along the minus strand of JAODAL010042946.1, from coordinate 23,961 downwards.
CCCTAACATGAGGACAATTGGCTTCTACCTCATGGAGGTTTTTGCCTTTCTCTGGATCAACACTTTAACATTTTAGCAACACTTTAGCAAAATGGGTTGAACGGGATGGACATATGTCTTTTTTCGGCCTGACAAACTATGAAACTATGTATATTGGGCAACCGCCAGGTCCCAGTCCTTTCCTTTTCCCAACCCAATAGAGATGGAGCATGTCCTTGCAATGTTGTACATCTCAGTGACTATCCTATGAGTACCACTCACTGGTAGCAGCGCCTTCCTTTCCGCCGCCTGACTGTTCCCTAATAAAGACCTATCAGGGCACTGACCATAACCATGGAACCTTGCCATACACTCTTCTTCACTGTTTGTCTCCTTGTCTTGTAGTTCTGAGTCTGCAGGACACCCATGGGGCTTCGACTACTCTCCACTACCCTTGGTCCTCATCTACCTTCACATGGTTATTGACACCAATCCTATGTGCTTGACCTATGCTCCCTTTCTCAGCAGGTTTGCTTTCTGTCACAAAACTTATCTCAGTTACCTTGTTTTTAAGAGGCTCCGGCTGGAAGGACAGGATCTCTTACCTAGGACCCTGTTCAAACCTGTCTGCACTGATCATCTCCATAGCAGTGTCTTGACTTTCTCCTTGCTGAGGGATATACACCTGCTCCATCCCATAGGGAACCTGGTCTCCCTTAACATCTACCTCAATCTTTACTGGATTATCCGGCATCTCACTACTATCTGTTACTTCCTTTGATTTCCTCCATATCTCACTAGTGCTTGAGCACATACGTCCCTTTGCTGTGTCTAGCCACTCCCAATGAGGAGATTCTTCCTTAATATCTCCTGTACCCGTTACCACAGAAGAACTCTGTGTCCATTAGGAGCACTACTACCCCTGGCATGCTATAAGGCTCATCTAGTGCCATAGAGTCAATACTGGACACTTGTACATGGTTCACACCCTTCTCCATTTTGGAGTCTGCTATATCTATGGTGATGCTTGGGGATACATTTACCACCTGGACCCCAATTACTTCACACGTACTAGCATGGCAACCACATTCACTCTCTAGCCTTTCCCTGTCAGGTCCCACGCTGGCAGAGTGTAGATCTGGCAACACATTCACCTCTTCTATAGCCCTAGTAGCAGAAGAGACTTGGTTGCTACTAGAGACCACATTAGTTTCATCAGAAATGACAGCACATTTCTCCTCATGGCCATCCGAGACTCCTAACTTCTGCGCTACACTTAGACCCACTATCATCTAGAGGAAATTAGCTAGTCTCCTCCACCGCTATGGCGGTAGCCGCTTGTTCATACTGGGCACTACCCTGAGCTGTACCCAGATCTGTGCTAGGGCCACAAACCATGGGACCAACATCCCCTGTACTACTTGTGCTGTTGTCTACCACTACCCCTAGGGGCGCAATCTGCAATGTGAGTTACACTCACTCAGTGCGCTCCGGTCAGTGATAGACACATTTGCCATCTGGAACACAAAAGCTTCACAGACAACTGCGGGGCATTCATACTCATGACTTTTCACCACCGTAAGAGCATAGGATACCTTGTCGCTACTGGAAACCACATTAGCTCCCCTGGAGATGATCGTGTTAACACCTTTCTCCCGGTTGTCATCTCCCACAGGACACATATCCTCTGCAATACTCCTAGCTCTGTTAACCACAACCTCTAGGGGCATACTTGAGCTAGTTGGCTCCCCCGCTGGAGCTGTCATCTCTAAAGAAGCTAGCTCATTCTTTGTACTAACTTCATTATTGTCAAGGGACACCTTTCCCTGGTCACATCTCTCATTAGGTCTGTCTAACTGACTTACTGCAGTCATGTGTGGGGATGTTTTCTTCACATCTCCTGTAGGTGCAGCAGACTTCTGACTGCTACTGACACCCCCTGTTCAGACAGAGCATTTTTCTCAAAAATAACATTTTCAATAGACAACTCATGTAATATATTGAGTTCACGAGACTTGACCAGTCCCACCCCAACAGTCCTGCAACTGCTCTCTGGAGTCTTCTGGCCTAGCGGCACCTCTGGACCACCGCCGAGCCCGGCCAAGTCCTCACACAATTCATGTGTACATTTAACAGTCTCAATAGATGTGTCCTTAGTAACAAGAACAGTCTTACCCCATTCCCGTTCGGTCTACACACTTTGGACAATGTCCCTGCACCTTCTGGGCACATCTTGGTGACAGGCCTCTTCAGACAGAGGTGATATTCCACCCACTTGTTACTCCTGGACCTGGGGCTGTGACTTCTCTGGCCCCCTGGTGAGAAAACAGTCAAAAACACCTCCCGCTGCTGTGGGACACCTCCAGCTGGACTCTCTCTGCTGGATGGTGTCAGCTGTTCCCTGTGGATGAAGTTGGTTGCCCCTGGAAATGGAAGCATGCAGGTCAATTATCTCCTCCATTTTATCTGAGCATATGTTTATAACAACCTGGACAGCATTTAAAATGTGAAACAGGGAGTATTCACACACCCTGTTCTTAGGGACTTTAACTTGTGACAATTTTGGTACTTCTTCCTCAGACAGTGGCACAACCGCCTCTGCAGGGAGCTCTTTCCAGAGGCTGGCACTTGTTCCACCTGGCCCCCTCCCCACAACTGCCCGAAACGAGTAAAAGTCTCTGCCCATGGCGAACCCCACCTCCAGTTCCTCACATACCTCAAGCACATGCTTGACAGTCCCAAGCCGAGTACCAAAAAGTATAGCCACCATCTTACCAGGTCCTGGTTGAGTCATCAAAAACGCTATACTGTCCGGGCATGATCTGGAGACTTTTTCCTCCCAGTTCAGAACAACCATTAGTGGAATTCCATCCACTCGCATCCACTCGGTTTTTACTGTTCGCTCCTCATGCTGGACTAACCTGGCCTGTTTCTGCTGTAGAGTTGGGTTGCTCCTGGTAATGACTGAATTCAGGCCTTGCCATGATTTTGTTTTGCCCTGCCTGAGCTTTTTCTTGGAAGGGCGACCTGGCCTTTTGCCCTCCAGACATTTCTTACAGCAACAGTCCTACCCCATCCCCATCAGGTCTTTGGTTGGTTACAGCTACACATGCTTTCAATAGCTGGGAACAAAAATTCAGGCAGCACCAGTCTCTTTCCAGCAATCACACAGTCCCTGTGTTGGGTGCTTGGCCCTTTCCCTGCGGCTGCAGCAATCCTATGCAGCTCTGCAGGATCAACAAAACAGTCCTTCCAATGCACACTCACTTTTCAGAAGCAGTAATGGGTTGGCTGCTGGCCCTTTAACTTAACCCCGCAGCCCCAAACCCTGTGAAAAAATTCACCAGTCCACTGGTTCAGCACTCTTGTGCCCGTTCAATCGTGCCACACATGCACCAATTTTTGCGCCACTGCGCCAATTCAGTTACTGTGTCACTCCTGATGCCGACGTGCCCGCATCCTCCACCATATGTAAGCGTTTACTCATGTTCGGCTGCCATCTAGGACCTGCCTGGGGGATACTCTCGCTCTGGTGATTGCCTCTTTGGTAAATAGAATAGCAAGTTGACGCAGGATTCTCTTTAAGTCTGGCCTCTGCCAGCTTTATTCTTCAACACAGGAAAAACGTATACAGCAAACAAAATAAATCCTAGGCCATCCAGCCGCTAACTAAACATAAAGAGAGTCCCACTCTAACAGTGGTCTGGTTCTAATACCCAGCCCTACATACATGTACTCAGGCCGTACAATCTAGTCCTTGGGTCTGGCTTCTCTCAAGCCCGGGGGAAAGAACCCAGGATACTCTCCTGGACAAGGCCTGTACCCTCCACTGACTGTGAGCCACACTCCCCCCTGATATACTGAAGAACAGGCTATTTAACAGGCCCCTAAGACTGACAAACAGCTGAGCAAGTCTCCGAATTACCACCTGAGTAATTAACTCCTAGTTACCCTTGCCAAACTGCTGGACTTCCTCACTGACAGCCAGCAACTTGGTAATCCCTCCCTTGGAACTCAGATGCTGCAGAACACTTAGTGGCGGCGATAGATAGATAGATAGTAGATAGATAGATAGATAGATAGATAGATAGATAGATAGATAGATAGATAGATAGCAAAAAGGTTTTTTTGTGAGAAAAAAACATTATCAAGAAAAATACACAACCAGAAGACTTAGTTTCAGCCATATAACGTCCCAAAAATCTGCTTTACTTTAGAAAAAACAGCACAATTTTTTTTACCACAGAATTCTCAGTATAGTCCTTTTGGAAACAACTCTAGGAGCTCACCCCATCATATGTTGGTAAATTTACATTAATGCAGGAGTCTTTTGTGCTCCCAAATAACTGTGAAGAACATGGCTTTCAAACACTCCACACAGAGTTTTTCTCCACCCTGCTCCCGGGTAGCTTCTCCATGGTAATGATCCCTGGGAACTACACCTCGATATCTGTTCCATTTGTGTGGAAAAGCTAGGATGTATTGCAAGATTAGCCATGTAAAATTCCTAATCAGTGCACAGCTTGTATAACAGTGTAAATTATGTGTGTCCTCAAAATAACTCAACACACAGCCATCAATGTTTAAATCTCTGGCAACAAATGTGAGTATATCCCTAAGTGAAAATAGACTAAATTTGCCAGATAGTTCAATGTTTTTTGTAGCAACATTACCTTCCAGCATTGCCTTAATTCTCTTGGCCATGGAGTTCACTAGAACTTCACAGATTACCACTGAAATCCTCTTCCACTCCTTCATGATGACATCATTGAGCATGTGGATGTTAGAGATCATGCGCTCCTCCACCTTCCATTTGAGTATACCCCAGAGATGCTCAAAAGGATTTAGATTTTGAGACATGCTTGGCCAGTCCAGCATCTTTAACCTCATTTTCTTTAGCAAGGCAATGGTCGTCTTGGAGGCGTGTTTGGGGTTGTTATCATGTTGCAAAACAGCCCTGCAGCTCAGTTTCTGAAGGGAGGCAATCATGCTCTGCTTCGATATGTCAAAGCACAAGTTGGCATTTATGGTTCCCTCAATGAACTGTAGCTCCGCACAGGGAGCAGCACTCATGCAGCCCCAAATCATGACACTCCCACCCCATGCTTGCCTATAGGCAGACACACTTGTCTTTGTACTCCTTACCTGGTTGCTGCCACACATGCTTGGCACCATCTGAACCAAATAAGTTTATCTTGGTCTCATCAGACAACAGGACATAGTTCCAGTAATCCATGTTCTTAGTCTGCTTGTCTTCACCAAACTGTTTGCAGACTTTCTTGTGCATCATCATTAGAGGAATTTTCATTCTGGGACGACAGCCATGTATACCAATTTGATTCAGTAAGCGACGTATGGTCTGAGCATTGACAAACAGCCCAAACCCTTTTAACCGTTGTAGTAATGCTTTCAGCAATCGTATGTTTATTTTGAAAAGGCAATCTCTAAATATAAAACTGAGCATGCTCACTCAACTTCTTTGGTCGACCATGGCGAAGCCTGTTCTGAGTGGCACATGTTTTAAACTGCTGTATGGTCTTGGCCACCATGCTGCAGCTCAGATTCAGGGTGTTGGCATCTTCTTGTAACCTTGACCATCTTTATGTAGAGCAAAAGACAGTTGTTTGCCATAAAGTGCCATGTTGAACTTCCAGTGACCAGTATGAGAGAGTTTGATGGCAATAAGATCAAATTTAACACACCTGCATCCCATTTAAACCTGAGTCCTTGTAAAATTAATGAGTTGCATGACACGGTGGAGGGAAAATGGCGAATTTGACACAATTTGTCCATTTTAACTTAGGAATGTATTCACTTTTGTTGACATCGGTTTAGACATCGATAACTGTGTTAAGTTATTTCTGAAGGCACGCCTAATTTACACTGTTATACAAGCGGTATACTTACTACTAGTGTTGAGTGATTATTATCGACAAAGTTGAAATCGGCACAGTTTTTATGTTGATCGAAATTTTTAGATCATGCGATAATTTAGGTTAAAATCTATGCATCATCTATTAAGATCGCGCCATTTTCGGCGCTTCCTGTCATTTTGGCGGCCAGCAAATCAGCTTACAAAATTGAGCAGGGTGAGAAGTGTGTGCGACGTCATGACTGGGATGTGTATGGTTGCGAGTGGCTGGAAAAATCACATCCCCTCTTGTTACATAGAAAACCCTTCCCCTGTTTCTTTAATCAGGGGTCTCTCAGGGTCTCATAGCAGGGGGAAACGTGCGCTCTGCCTGTGCCCAAAAACAGCCCAGCGAAATTATTCATTTTTTCACAGAAAGGCCTACTGTTACTGTGACCCTTTACAACTTAGTTGAGCAGAGATTGGAAGATTTTATGTATTTTTGGTTAAAAATTTTAAAGGACATCTACCGCTGAAAAGTCACGGAGAGGAGCGGGGGGAGGAGGGGGGGGGCCCCCGCGGGTGAACACAGACAAGCTCTATAAAGAATACTAAAAAGGGTTCACCAAGTTTTAAGTGTAACATTGAAACTGAAATTTAAGGTTTTTATTATTAACAGTTTTCTATTGAAATATTTCCTGGATTTGGGGCAGCCTGAATTTAAAAAATTAGGATACAAAATTTTTTTCTAGAAACTGGGCCCCCCAAAAAAAACCCAACAAAACACACTTTTTAATAAAATTAAACATTTCAAAAAGGGTGTTTTTTTTTAAAATTTTTTGCCCATTCCAGCTTTGTTTGATATGGGCCACCTTGCATTTTAAATTAAAAATCAACCCTTTTTTTGAAGCGCACGGGTTTTTGATGGGTCCAAAAAATTACCTTTTTTTTACCCCAAAAACATTACAGATTAATTTTTTTTTTTTAAATTTTTGGCCCTACAGCTTTTGTTCATTGAGGCCCCTTCCCACAAAAAATTAAATACGTTTTTTTGTATTCACCCAGGTAAATTGAAAGGTGCCAAAAAAACCTTTTAAAACCCGAATACTTACAGAACGGGGTTTTTTTCTTTTTTGGCGCCCCTTAAAAAGCTTTGTTCTTTTAGGCCCCTTTGGGCATTTTAAATGGTAAAATACAAAATTTTTTGTAGTAAACCAAACAGGAAATTAAAAAGGTGCCCAAAAAAACCTTTTTTATCCGAAAAAAATTACAATACGGTTTTTTTTCATTTTGGGCGCTTTAACAGTTTATTTTTAAATTGAGGCCCCCTTGCCCCTTAAAATGGGGAATACACAATATTTGTAGTCACCACGGGTTAAATTTGAAAGGTCCCCAAAAAATTTAACCTTTTTTTCCCAAAAATACATTACAGATACTTTTTTTTTTGCATTTTTTGTCCCAGCCCCCAATAGGGTTGAAAAGAGCCATTTTTGCAAAAAAAATTTTTAAAATCCGGGCAATTGTGTAGTTACCAAAAGGTAAATTTTGGAAAGGGGCCAAAAAAAATACCTTTTTTATCCGAAACATTACAGAAAAGTTTTTTTTTTCATTTGGGCGCACTACAGCTTTGTTCTTTTGAGGCCCCCTTGCCCCTTAAAATGGAAAACAGCAATTTTGTAGTCACCACGGTAAATTTAAAAAGGGTCCCCAAAAAAATTTTTTATAATCCGAAATACATTACAGATACGTTTTTTTTTTCCCCTTTTCCCCACTACAGCTTTGTTCTTGAGGCCCCTTTGCACTTAAATTTTGAATACAAGCAATTTGTAGCCCACCACAGGTGAATTAAAAGGGTTTGGCCAAAAAAAACCCTTTTTAATTATCCGAATAAAATTACAGATACGTTTTTTTTTCATTTTTGGGGCGCCAACTCCCTTTTGTTCATTGAGGACCTTGCACTTAAATGTGAATCCGCAATTTTGAAAGTCACCAAAAGGTAAATGAAAGGGTCCCCCAAAAATACCTTTTTTTACCCCCAAAAAACATTAAAAAAAGGTTTCGTGTTTTTTTTCATTTTTGCGCATCAGCTTTTTTTTAATTGAGGCACCTTCCATTTAAAAATTGAAAAATAAAAATTTTGTAGTCACCAAAAGGTAAATTTAAAAAGGGGTTCCCAAAAAAAATCCCTTTTTATTATCCGAATAAAATTACAGATTTTGTTTTTTTTCCCAATTTCGCGCATTTTACATTTTGGGTTTCATTGAGGGCACCTTGCACTTAAATTTTTAATGCAGAAATTTTGTTTCCCCCAAAAGGTGAATTAAAAGGTGCCAAAAAAATACCTTTTAATTATCCAAATAAAATTACAGATACGTGTTTTTTTCCCTTTTTTTCCCCAGCCCCAGATTTGTTGACAAGCCACCTTCCCAAGAAAAATTTTGAATCCAACAATTGTGTTTTACCACAGGGAATTAAAAGGTCCCAAAAAAATACCTTTTTTTTTAATCCGAATACTTTTAAACCAATATTTTTTTTTTTTTTGCACTTTTGCCCAGTCCAGATATGTTGAAAGAGCCCCCTTTGGGGCAGTTAAATTTGAATCCAGAAATTTGTTTTATTACCACAGGTAAATTTTGAAAGGTCCCAAAAAAAACCTTTTATTAATCCAATACTTTTACAAGTTTAGTTTTTTTTTCATTTTGGGCCACTACACTTGTTAAATTGGGGGCACCTTCCACTTATAGTGAATACAGAAAATTTTTTGGGCCCCCAAACGGGTAAAATTAAAGGTCCCAAAAAAAATACCTTTTTTTATCCAAAATACATTACAAAATACGTGTTTTCATTTTTTGCGCATTTAACAGTTTTGTTCTTTGGGGGCCCCCTTTGCATTTAAAAATGAATACAGCAATTTTGTAGCCACCACAGGTGAATTAAAAAAGGTCCCAAAAAAAAACCCTTTTATTATCCGAATACATTACAGATACTGTTTTTTCACTTTGGCGCACAACAGCTTTTTTCCCTTTTGAGGCCCCTTAAAATTTAAAATTGTGAAAAACAGCAATTTTGTAGTAAACCAAAGGTAAAAAGGGAAAGGGGGAAAAAAATACCTTTTTATTTTTCCGAATCCCTTTAAAAAAAACAAATAGGGTTTTTTTCATTTTTGGCACAAACAGCTTTTTTTCATTGGGGCCCACCTTGCCACCTAAATGTGAATACAGCAATTTTGTGCCCCAAACAGTTGAATTAAAAAGGGCCAAAAAATACCTTTTATTATCCCAATACATTACAGATACGTTTTTTTTGCACTTTTGCCCAGTCCAGATTTTTGATAGACCCAAACCTTTATTGGCAGTTAAATTTGAACCCAAAAATTTGGGGGAAATTTAACCACGGGGGAATTTGATAGGTGCCAAAAAAAAACCTTTTTTTATCCAAATTTCATTCCCGATACGTGTTTTTCACCATTTTGGGGCGCACTACAGTTTTGTTAAAGGAGGAAACCTTGAAACCTAAATGTAATACACCAATTTTGTAGTCACCCAGGTAAAATTAAAAGGGTGCCAAAAAATACCTTTTTTTTACCCAAAACTTTACGGGAACGTTTTTTTGCATTTTTGCCCAAAATCCAGATTTTTTTGATAGAGCCACCTTGAAATTTAAAATTTTCGAATCCACAATTGTGTATTTTACCCCCAGGTGAATTGAAAGGTCCCCCAACAAAAAAACCTTTTTTTTAAATCTGAATACATTACGAAAACGGTTTTTTTCCCGTTTGGCGCACCTAAAAGCTTTTTTTAAATTGAGACACCCTTGCATTTAAAATTTTTAAATAAAGCAATTTTGTATCCCCACGGGTAAAATTGGAAGGTCCCAAAAAAAATCCCTTTTTAAATTACCCGGGAAAAAAATTACAGATACGTTTTTAGGGGCATTTTTGGGCCCAAACCCAAAGTTTTGTTGATAGACCCAAACCTTGCTTTAAAATTTTAAATCCAGCTATTGTGTATTTCCCACGGGGAAAAATTTGATAAATCCCAAAAAAATACCTTTTTTTAAACCAAAAATACATTACAAAAAACGTTTTTTTTTCAATTTGGCCACACAGCTCGTTCTTAAAGGCCCCTTTTGCATTTAAATTGAACACAACAATTTTGAAAGTTAAAACAGGTGAATTGATAGGTCCCAAAAAATTTCCCTTTTTTATTATCCGAATACATTTCAAAATAGGGTTTTTTTCACTTTGGCGAAAGGCCAGCTTTGTTGATAGATCAACTTTCATTTAAAATTTTTGAATCCAAAATTTTTTTTTTAAATTTGAGGGTTTTTGAAATACTGTGTTTTGCCGTTTTTTTAATAAGAAAAACTTTCCAAAACTTTTCCATCCCTTCTCAAATTTTTATTTTTTCAGAACATGGAGCAAAATTTTCGGGGGTAATCAGAAAAGAGGGGGGTAGAAAAATGGAAAGAGGTACAGAGAAGGGGTTCCCTTCCCCAGGGGCTGGGGGGACAAAAAACGCATGCCAGGGGAAATCGTCATTTGGGCGGGGAAGGGCGGCCGGGCCCATCGGGGGGTTTTTCACCCCTTTTAAATCTCATTTAACGAACAGCGTCCCCAAATTTTTCCCTTTTCATGTTAATGAAAACCGAAACCAGCGGGTTTTTCCCCCTTTCCCTCGTCCTCCAGTCACTGCCAAAAAATGTCGTCATCAGCATAAACCACACCCCCGCCAACAAAAAATCAGCCCAAAGGGCCCAACCCCGTGTACCCCCCCCCCACTGTGGATAATCCATTGTCTGAAAAACCTCTTTGATGACAAATGCGGTTTTGGGGGCCCAAAGGGCAGGGGTTAAAAAAAATCAAGAGGCCAAAGGGGATGATTTTCTCTGCACTGAGCCCCATTAAACTGATGATCAGGGGAGGTAAGGAAGCCGGTAAAATCGGCAAAAATCCCGGGGGGTTTTCGGCAACCCCCTTGCAGTCCCCCCTTGGGCTTGTACCCCCAAAGCTCCTGAATGCAAAAATAAAGGACGGCCAAGCACCTGTGTTGATGATATAAAGACGACAAGGGGAAACTAACTTTGGTCTTTTCAGCAAATTTTGTTCCCGACGCTTCATCACTGGACGGGGAGGAAGACTTGGGGAAATTTGCCCAAAGGGTTTCCCCCCTAAAAAAGGGGAGAGGGGGCCCCGGCCCCCCCAAAAAAGGTCCGCTAAAAATATTCCCCCAAAGGCCACGGTCGGGCGAAAACCCCCCGCCCCCTTCCTTTTTCCCCGCAAAAAAGGTCCGGGACCTCTCAAGCCTGGGCCCTTTTTTTAAAGAAACCTCTGTTTTCCACCCACGATGTTTTATAGCCCCTTGCCGTAAACGCATAAGTAGAGGCAAAAAAATTTAGGTGGTTAACCCCCAAACCCAACATGTCTATCACATGCAGCGAATCAGGGAGTTAAAGGGAAAGGGGAAAACATTTGGGCCCAAAAAAAGGGCCCCGCCCAAAACCCCGGGGCCCTCCAACCACTGTCCCCACCCCCAGTCTCCACCTCCTCCTCCGCGCCCCCAAAGCTTTCCTCAGCTCCCCTTTGTCTCTCAGATTTCCATAAATCAGGGACCCACCTCCGCTTCACCTCCACCGTCCCCCCGAGAAACCCCCAAAGCACCACCAGGGGACCCCTTCCTACCCCTTCTCCCCCCTTTCCAAGTTTAAAATGACCTGCACCGCCGTACAGGGGCCGGGCCCAAGCCCAGCCTTGGGCCTTCCGGGTTTTGGGGGGAGCAGAAGAAACACTTTAAAACCCAAAAAACCAAACCCAAAAAACCCAAAAAAGCCTAAATTTGGGGGCTTTTTGCCGGGTTTTTTGGCCTTTGGGAAATTGTTCCCCTTTCCGCTGGTGGAAAACAGATGGGTTCCCCCAAACGCCCAGGGGCCCTTCCTTTGCCCCCAAAACCAATCCCCGAGCGGGCATTTTTTTTGGGCCAAAGAAAAGCCCCCTTTGCCCTGGCCACCCCCCACGTGCCATCAAAAATTTTTAAAAGCGCGTTGCCCTGCATCTGTGGCCGGAAAAGTCCACTGACCACCGACACATGGACTAAAAAAGGGCAGGCCAAAGGCCCGGGCTATTTTCTCGTGACAGCCACTTGGGGGGCTGGGGGGTTTTGTCCCGGGGGGTTGACGGTTGGCTCCAGGTTTGGGCCCGCAAGCTCTTAAAAAACCGCGGGGTTGGTGCGGGGTTTTTTTCCCCCCAAAGGGTCCTCTGGGGGCACCCGGGGCCCCAGAGAAACCGGGCCCAAATTTTTGAAAATTAATCTTTTTTTTGGGAGCCCCGTAAAACACAAAAGGTTCAGAGCTGTGGACGGCTCTCCGAAAACGAGACCTTACCCGTTTGGCTGGGTCCCAAAAGGGAACCTTGTGCCAGACAAGGTGTTGTGGGGGATAACGGGCAAAAATCTGCTGGCCGCCCCTTAAATGGGAAAGGCGGGAGCAAAACCCTTTGCCGGGCCACATGTCTTTAAACCCTTTGTCTCCAGAAAATTACTAAAGACTACCCGGGTCTGGACTCCCCTGCTGAGGAAGGCTCAAAGCCCAATTTTCGGCACTTCCGCCTTAGAAAACCGTGTTTTGGCCCCCCTGGCTGCTTTGGCGCAAGTTCGGCCCCCCTCAACCGCTCATTTTTTGACGTGGCAAAACGCTGGAATTCCACCCTCCACAGGGCTCCAGCGATTGTGGAAAGCAGGGCAAATGCTTACGAAGTAAACCAACAGGGCCTGACAAGCAGGGGTGCGAACCTGGGGGTTTTTAGCCACCGAAGGGGGGGGCAGGGGGAAAGAGCTCTGCACCATCCATGAAAATTTTTTTTGAAAGAAGTCCCCAAAAGGGTAAAAATGGGGACAAATGCCCTTGTAAAACATAGCTTTTGTGGGAAAATCTTAGTTCGGAACAAATCGTTGGACCCCAAAAAAACAACGGGCCCCACCAGCGGGGAAAGGAGGAGATGGACACAGATGCGGACAAGGGGAGCCTTTCTCTCCCCCAAAATTTCCCACAAGGCCCGACATTTAAACCAAATTTCTTTAGGCCCTTCATTAGGCAGGGGTTTTCCGGGGCCCAGGGCTAGTGCAAGGGGAAAACAGCTCTCAGGGGGGGACATCCCCAGGCAAGTCGGGGGCTGTGTTAAAGGGTTTTCCCCCGGAGGAAAACGGAGGGGGAAAGGAGGAGCAGGGGGTATTCCTGGGACAACCGACTTTAACCGACGTTCCCCCCTTGGGGAAATTTTTTTCCCGCAATATGGGGACGGAAGGAGGAAATGAGGAAGATCATTTGAAAAGTGCCCCTCAAACCCAGATTTTGGGGAAATCAAGGCTCCATCCCCCACATAAAATGCTTGGAGCCCCAAATTTCCCCCAACATAAATCCTCGCATTAAGGCCATCAAAAGAACAAAAATTTACGGGGTGGCCCCCCTCCTATACCCCCGGGTAAAAACAAAACTCACATTTTCCCTTTCCCCCCCCACCCAAAAGAGAGAAAAAATGCGGGAAAGGGAAACCCTTTTGAGATTGAAAACTGGAACATCGTGCGTCTGCTTCACGTTCCCCAAATGTCCCCCGGTTTGGAACAACATCAGCGACGTGACAGCAAAAAGTGCCAAGTAACCGTAGCGGCAACAGCGGGAAAAGGGGGGGCAGAACCTAATGGGTGCCCTCTTGCAAATTTTTTTTTTAACCACCTCACCAACGCATCAATGCAGGGCACACATACAACACACAGAAACCAGCTTAAGATTCAGGTGCACGACTAAACGTCTAAAACCCACCAAAGTTTTTGTATGTTTTCCCCGGCCCCAAAAGGGACTTCTGGAACCAAAAGGACAAAGGGCCCCGGGGCCTCGCCCCACCACCCCCAAAATAGGGGTTGTTTCCTGCCCAGACCCCAGCTTCTTACTGAGGGGAAACCTTCAGCCCCGCTGGGGGAGTCTTACGGGACAAATGCACCCCGGTTTTCCCCCCACGGGAAAATTTGGGGAATCTTTTGATTTTCCCACGGGGAATTTAAGGAAGGGATTTGTGTTGTGGGGGAAAAATTTTGGAAAGGGTAAAGGGAATTTTTGGGAAATTTTACATTCTCTTAAACAGAAAGGGCCCTTTTGAAAATTTTTTTTTAAAAAAATCATTTCAAATGAAATTTTTTTTATTCTCTTTTCCCAAAACCCGTTCTTTTTGCTGGTTTTTGCTGTGGGGAGACTGTAAAAGACACCAAGGGTTTTTCATGAAAAACACCGAATTCCATTTTTTTAAATTTATCTTTAAAATTTTTTCGCATTTTTAAAGGGTTTTGAGGTCATGTTTGGCGGTGAGAAAACAGCTAAATCATGGTCCTTTGGAACAAAATGTGGCTTTTTAATTTGGCTTTCTCCCTCACAATTTTTAACATGGCTGAAAAGTCTTTTTTAAATTTTTTTGGGGCCCAGGCTGCTTTGAAATCAGCAATACTAACGGGTTCCTATTAAAAAAAAAAATGTTTTTTCTAAAAAACATTTTTTTTCTTCAAAATTTTGTCCAAAGTGGCTCAGGGTCATTTTTGGAAATTTTTGGGGGCTTTTTTTGCTGTGACATGAAAGCTATACTACGGGCCCCTATTATAAAAAAATGTTGTTTCTAAAAAGGCATTTGTTCTTCACAATTGTAAAAGAGGGGGCTAAAGGGTGATGGTGCTGCCCAAAACGGGAATAGGTGGGAAAACTTTTAAATTTGGACACATATTGAAAAAGACTTGTATTTTGCAAGATTTTTAACAACTATCAATCCCGGGGATTGAAACAACCCATTTAATAAAAATTAAAAAAAAAGAGAAACAAAGAAAATGGGGGATTCCATCCACTTTAAAAATGTTGGGGTTTTTTTTAGAATTAAACTACTAAAAAACTTGCAAGTACAAAATAAGCTTGGGGAAAAAAATTCCTCTGAAATTTTTAAAACGGGGGGGGTTAAAAGGGAAAAAATTTACCAAGAAGGGGGATTCAGAAAGGACATGGGGAAAGGAGCAATGGACAGAAACAAAGTAAAAGAGACCATTTCCTCCCATGTTGAGTAAAATGAGAAAAAGAATCCAAAAAAAAAAGGGCACCCGGGTGGGAAAAGGACGTTAAAAAACCCCCCAAATATTTCCAAGTGAACCCCAATTTGGGCCCCCACTCAAAAAAACGGGGGGGCAACGCTACCCAGGACAGGGTTTCAGTATAGTCCATTTTTAAAATAAAAAAGGGGGTTAAAAAACTCCTTTTTCCCGGGACTTTTAATCTGGGGGTCAAGAAAGGGTTTTGGGGCTCTGGGTTTTGGCCCAAACAGGTAAAAGTCAATGTCCGGGTTTAACAAAAAAGGGGGTTAAAGACTCCTTTTTCCGGGACTTTTTAAAATTTGGGGGCCCCTGCAGGTTTTGGGCTCATGCTGTGGGCCCCGGGAAAAAGGTTTTTCCCCAAAGTCCAGTTTTAAATAAAAATTGGGGTTGAAAAAACCTTTTTTTTCCGGGAAATTTTAAACTTTGGGGGTCACGCAGGTTCGGGGCTCATGCTGTGCCCCAGGACAGGGATATTCCCAATTTTCCATTCAACTAAAATGATGGGGTTAAAGACTCCCCTTTTTTTCCCGGGACTTTTTTAAAAAAGTGGGGTCATGCAGGTTTGGGGCTCATTTCTGGGGGGGCCCCCGGACAGGTATAAATCAATTCCAGTTCAACTAAAATTTTGGTTTAAAGACTCCTTTTTTCCAAACCTTTTTAAAAACTGGGGGTTTAGGCCGGTTTTGGGGCTCAGGGTGATTCCAGGACCCGGGGGGTTTTCAATGTCCAATTTAAGTTTAAAAAGAAAGGGTTTAAAACAAACTGCCCTTCAGGGGACTTTTTTTTAAATTTTTGGGGGGAAGCAGGTTTTAAGGGCAATTTCTGAGGTACAAGACAAAAGGGGAAAATGAATTCTCTGTATTTTTTTTTTTGTGGCTTTTATAACCTAAAATGTTTGCCTAAGATTCACTTTCCAATTTGGGCTGTTTGGAAATTTTTTAAAAACCCGCTTATCCAGGGCCCCGGGTTTTGGGGAAAAAATGAAAAGGGGTTGTTTGCTTCCCCCATTACTTTAATGGTCATCGAAACAAAATCTAACAACGAAACCAAAGAATAAACTTGTCGATGATTCGAAATATTTTACCATCCGACCGATGTCCCAAAGGCCAACGAAATCGCTCAACACAAACCTTAAAAAAACCCAAAAAAGGCAGAACAATCCCCACAATAAGATAAATAAAGGGAAGAACAAAAAATAGAGTCTTTAACAATTTTAAAAAACCCTAACAAAAAAAGAGCGAATGGTACCCTAAAGAAATAAAAAAAAAAAAAGGGCAGAACGGGAAAAAGGGAAATTTTTAAATAAACAACCAAAAAAGAGGGGTTTATTTTAAACCCTGCGGTGCAAAGCAACCCCTAAATAAAAACTAAAAATCTGTCTCTTTTGCAGAGAAATTTTCCTTAACCCCTTTACCCCCTCAAGGGGAGATTGCAAAATCCCAAAATCACCATTGTGAAATTCATGCATGTGGAGGGCAATCGGAGTGTCCCTTTTATGTCTAATATCCGCTGCATGTTCCCAAAACGCTTCTCAATTGGGGCTTTGGGCCCTTTCCGATGCAAAAACCCGAAAGGGGATGGGGGTTACATAAATAGACCACAACCTCTGTCTTTTAAATTCCGGGAAAATCTGGAAAAATATAAATCTTTCCATCAAAAGCACTAGAAAAAGTTTTACCCTGCTTTTTCACCCCGGGACAAAACCAGGGCAAAAAAGGGGCCCCCCTCGGGAAAGGGGCCAAAGGGTTTTTTCCCATCCTCCAGTAAACCTTTTTTGATGAAAAGGGTCGAACAAAATAACCGGGCAAGTCGGTCCGGTTTAAAGATCACCCCCTTTGATAAAATAACCTTTAAGATTTTGGATAAAATTTAAAAAATCTGATTCCCCACTGTAAAAAAAACGCCAGTATTTTTTAAGGATATTGAAACCTTTCCGGTTCCTATCGCCCTATTTTGGGCCCCAAAAACCTAGCCTTTCACCTTTGCACTTTTTGGTTTTGGGAATTTAAAAGGTAAATTCTTTTTTTTGCAAACGCAAACCCCATATGCAATTCTAAAAACCCTTTTTTGGGGTTTGAAACCCGTTTGGAAAAACGAATTTAAAAAAGAAAACCTTGATTTTAAAAAAAACCCGTGGATCTAAACAGTTTTTTTTTAATTCGAAAAAAACGGGCTCTTCGGATAAACCCATTTCAAACAAATGGGGGTGATGACTCTCAGCATAAAAAACTATTTCTAAACCATCGGTTTTCTAAATAAATCTGTATTTATAAAGCCAAATTCCCCCATTTTTTGTAATGAGGGTGTCCAGAATGGCAAACCCAATCCTGGGAAAAATCAAATTTAAACCAGAACTATATTAATTCATTAAGATTTTTCACAAAGGCCAAAAAAACGTGGCTTGGGCCCCCCCCAAGGGTGAAAATATCATCAATTTAAACCTTTCCCCCGAATAAAATCCCGGGGGGGGGCATTGGAAACATACCGGTTTGGGAATCATGGGGGGCCCCCCCCAAACCCCCCAAAGGGAACAAAAAAAAACCCTATGGGGAGCACACGGGGCTCCCCAAAGCCGTGCCCCCGACTGGTGGAAAGATTTGACGAACCAAAAAAGGAAGTAAATTCTTAAAAAAAAAATCCAGCAGCCAAACAACTAAATCACCCATGTCTTTTATGTTAATACCCTAGTATTTAAAAAAAAAATTTTTGAAAGCCAAAATTCCCCAAAAAAAATGGGAATACTTCTGTTAAAAATGAACAATATCTATAGAAATCAACAACACTTCCAAGCCAACCGAAATTCCCCTCCCTTTTTTTAACAAATCCCAAAAATTGGGGAAAAAAAATTTGGCAAACCCCAAACAAAAGGTTGAAAAATTCAAAACATAAATAAACCCAAAAAATTTTTATAATGGAACCCACTCCGGACACAAAGGGGGTAAACCCCTTTTAAGGGGGTTCCAGAACTTTGTGTACCTTTGTTAAGGCATTAAAAGTGGCAACCTACCTTAACAAATAAATAAATTTCTGGGGTATCAAAGTGTGGAGGCAAACCAAATTTCTTTTCAACTTTAAAAATCCGTAATCTTTCCCTTTTCTCTCATTCTCATCTGAGGGAGGTAAGTAACCCCAACCCCCCTCCAAATCCTCAACAGAAAGTCCCAAATTCCCACATGTCTGTATATCCTGGATCTTAAAAAATGTGCGCCTTTTAAGTTTCCGAGCAAAAAGATGCAGATCCTTAACCCACACAAAATCATTAAACTTTGTAGTCGGTACGAAAGTGAGCCCTCTAGAAAGAACCGATAACTAGGTTGCAGTAAGGGACCTACTAGACAAATTAATAATTTGTTGACTATCATACATTTCTGGGTTTGACGCTGCCGTAACTCCCGTTTGATTATTGCGCAGGCGCGGGTATGCCGCCTGCATATGTGCAGATCTACCGGTCTCCCGCCGGATGTTTTGTATTAATCTGAGACATCGTGGCTGCGCGTCACAGAAGTTAGTATGCATGACAGCTTGTTTCGCACCTGCATACTGCATTGGACACTTCAGGAGCTCGGTTTACTTATCAGGTGAGCTCATTGGTTATTTCATCTTTGAGGAGGAGTTGTTTCTACATATAAGGGGCTACTGATTATCTTCTAGTCGCCTCCTTACATCCTTGGAGCCGGACCTGTTATCATTTGCATGCATCTCTATATCATTTTTATCAGACTAGATGCATATTTTTGTATGTCCTCGTGTTCCCTGATGAACCCTTATCATCGTTAAGGGGAAACACGTTGGGTTTATGGACATTTGTTGTTTTTAATTATTTTGTAGAGTTAGGTTATACCCCAGGGTTTTGGTTTCTTAGGCGGAGCTGCCCTTTTTGGGGCGATGTCCCATATTATAGGTAGGTTAATTTAGGGTAAGTGTAGGATTCCAAAGTTAATATCAACAGATCTTCTAGGTTGTATCTCTACCATGTGTTATGAGCACCATCTAGCTGTAAGCTAATATATTTTTTTATGCTTCATTCCTACCTTATCTACTGTAATTCTCTTTTTTGTACCCTCAGGTAACCATCACTCTTTGGTGTATATCAGTGGGGTTAATGTATATCAATTAAAGGTTATATTTTATTTTGGGTATTTCTTTGCTGTGATATGTGGTTTCAAACCCAATGTTTTGTATATTTTTGCAGTTTTTTTTTTTTTTTTTTCATACCTAAGGCTTAATTTAACCTCTTCATTGTGGGGTAATTTGGACTAAAATACAGGGTGTCTTTTTTTTGGGTCCCATATACACCTAAATTAAATCTGTTTTTTCTGTAGGGTATTTCATACCCAATGCTTAATTTAATCTCTTCATTGTGGGGTAATCTGGACTAAAATACAGGGTGTCTGTTTTTTTGGTTCCATATATACCTTATACACCTAAATTACATCTGGTTGTTTTCTAGGGTATTTCATAATCAAGGCTTAATTTAACCTCCTGATTGTGGGGTCATTTGGAATAAAATAAAGGGTGTCTGTTTTTTTTTTTTTTTTTTTTGTTCCATATATGCCTAAATTAAAAGTGTTTTTTTTGTAGGTTATTTTATAACCAAGGCTTAATTTAACCTCTTCATTGTGCAGTAATTTGGACTAAAGTACAGGATGTCTGGTTTTTTTTTAGTCCCGTATACGCTTAAATTAAATCTGGTTGTTCCGTAGGGTATTTCATATCCATGGCTTAAAGGGGTGTTATCGTTTGAGCTGTTCGTGATCTTTAGCTGATTCTATGATACTGAGTTTGAAATCCAAGGGCGAGTCTCTCCTCTAAGCAGGCGTGTCTCTCCTCCCAGGAGGCGTGTCTCTCCTAACTGAAGAACTGTGACATCATCATTTTGTATGAAGCAGGAGATGCAGAAGGTTGTCTGGATATAACAGCTCTGTAGCTCCTGCCTGCTCCTTATGTCTGGAGCCTTTAGGCTCCACAAGCTCCCTGCTGTGCTATATGCAGTTATACACACAGCCTGAACTGAGTAAACACATGTGAGGAAGCACACTGCCCCTCCTCCCCCTTTCTCCCCCTTTGTTGCAGACAGCAGACTGTGACTGTGCTATATGCAGGTATACACACAGCCTGAACTGAGGAGACATGTGAGATATGCACATTGCCCACTCCCTCCTCCCCTCTGTTCCAGGCAGGAGACTGTATATAACAGTCTGTAAAAGTATACTCCTTATTACAAGATCATCCGATCCAAAAGTACTGCACTGGACTAAGCCGGTATCATTAAAGATGTTTATTTTATAAAAAGCAGGAAGAAGCGTTTCATGTCACAACTGTGACACTTCCTCAGTCCCAATGCATTCAGAATGAACAGAAAAAGGGTGGTTTAAATACAAACAAACAGACAGACAAAATTACCGCCCAGAAATTGGCATGCACATGTGTACTAGATTAAAAACATTTAAAACACTTAAAACACATTAAAAAAACTTTATATGTAAAATGAAGACATGCAAATAAAACTAATTGCAATCATATTTAAAAATGCAACTATTTATCAAACCCCAAACACTTATAGATTAGTAATGAACTAGTTAAACTACGGACGGGTGATGCATTCGGCTCCTATTTTTTTTTTTTTTTTTTTGGTGGGTGTCTCCTCTATCCACTAGATGTCGCTAAACTGATTCAAACTCTCACAGCTGAGAACAGATACTTTGTAACTAGGTGTTTCTGGTTGATAGACACATCCGAAGAGACAAACTAAACTGCCTGATTCTCGGTCAGAACAAGGTATATACAGTATAATATAATCTATTAGAATCTATCTTGCTAAACTATGACTGGAAGAATACTGCAGGAACTCATGACAATCGAAAATGTGAAGATGTGAGTTTATAAAATTTTATGATCGTGCAATGGACTGGACCTGCACTATATACTGAAAAGCAATCTTAAATCATTATGTTTGATAAATGTTTGACATAAACAGCAGGTGGTTATTTGTTTAATATGCCCTCAACTTATGAGTTCAGTGGACTCATTGAGTGCTTGGGGAGTCAATGTCTGTAGCTGATATATCCAATACATTTCTTTTCGCATCGGGACCTCAGCCTGATTAGGAATGTGTACGGGCCCGTGATCAATCAGCATAAGTTGTAAATTTTGATGATCCCCTTTAAATGAACTTCTGTCATGTGCCTGGATATGCTATTTAACATGAATTTTCTCTTTATATTACTTCTATGACTGTTCATACGTTTGTTAACTTGTTGGGATGTGTGTCCAACATATTGCTTCTGACAAGGACATGTTAATAGATAAGGCAGGAGACTGTGACTGTGGTATATGCAGTTATACACACAGCCGGAACTGATGAGACATGTGAGGAGTGTACACTGCCCCTCCTTCCCCTCTGTTCCAGGCAGGAGACTGTGATTGTGGTATATGCAGTTATACACACAGCCGGAACTGATGAGACATGTGAGCAGTGTACACTGCCCCTCCTTCCCCTCTGTTCCAGGCAGGAGACTGTGACTGTGGTATATGCAGTTATACACACAGCCTGAACTGATGAGACATGTGAGATATGCACACTGCAGGGCCCCTTCTCCCCCTCTGTTCCAGGCAGGAGACTGTATGACTGATGCACACTGCCCCTCCCCCTATTATCAGGCAGGAATGTGTTATATGAAGAGAACAGAGGATGTAACAACTGTGTTTTTATGAGGGATCTATGAGTTACACAGTCAGTAATTAGTCAGATCTTTCACCTTAGAGCTGGGAGGATATTGAGGCTGCAGCCCTTGGTTTTACAAACAATTTTAACAGCTCAGAAGGAGTAAACACAGAATTTGAAGGCAGCCAATCACAGCGCAGGGGGTGTGGCCGGGGCGTTTCCTGTCTGGGGGTGTATCCCAACAGGCTGAATGAAATGTCAGCCAGCCAATCACAGTGCAGGGGTCTATGGGGGCGGGAAACGTCCAGGGGGCGTGGCCGACCAGCAACAGCAGAAATAGAACACAGATTTACAGAAAAGCTCATATCTGCTAACCCAAGTGAAATGAGGTAATGCAAACCAATTACAACAGTGCTTATTTTTACTGTCCCCATAATCTGAGACATGATCTTTGTAGCGAGAAAACCCCTTTAAGTGCATGCACAGTTTTCTGGCCATTTTTAGAATGTCTTGCAGATGGGTGGAAGATGTGAGGAACCATTTGACAACCAGATTAAACACGTGCGCCATGCATAGCGCATGGCTCAGCCCTCCTCGGCACAGTGCAGACACCATGTTCTTTCCATTGTCTGTTACCATGGTTCTGATTTTCAGTTGTTGCGGAGAAAGTCACAAATCGATTTTATCTTTCATGAAGTTCCTCTCCTGTGTGACTTTGTTTGCCCAGGCAAACCAGGTGTAGAACTGCATGACACCACCGTGCCCTGCACATGTAGTATGCTGGAGGACCACTTGTCACTGCAGTGGAGGCTGAGGTGGTGGAGGAGGAGGAAGCGGACATTGACACAGGATCAGCAATTTGAAAACTTAGAGAAGAAAGCAGCATCTCCAGTCCAAGTTGCTGGTGTGGCTGGGCAGGAAGCACATTCACCCAGTGAGCCGTAAAGGACATGTACTGTCTCTGACCGTAGTTACAGCTCCAGATGTCCACCCTGCCGTGGAAGACTCTGACAGGCTCAAGGACTGGCCCACCTTCTCTTCTACATATTTGTGCAGGACGAAAAGAAGTGACGGCTTGGGACTCTCCACCTCAGCACAAGCCATCAGTTCTCTGAATGGTGCAGAGTCCACCACTTGAAAAGCTACATCTCCTCCCTAGTCTCTGTCTACCGCCCTACCCGTGCTCTCCGCTCTGCTGATGATATCAGACTACATTACTCAATCATCCGAAACCTCCCAGGGCCCGCCTAAAAGATTTCACACGGGGGCACCAATTCTCTGGAATATGTTTACCGGGGCGATCAGGCACATTCACAACCCTCACAGTTTAAAAGGGGGCCCCTAAAAAATACATCTTCTCGGTCTGGCCCACCAAGATCCCTAACTGCTATCACACACATCTGTCACTCCCTGCATTTGGGGCACTCACAGGCACTTATCTGTATATAGATGTACAGTCTGGGGTGGCAGGTTCCATCCATTTTTTCATGTAAACCACCCCCTATTTATGAAACATGGCCGACCATTGTAAACTTGGCACTTCTTACCGTATGTTTCACCATACACCCTAATAGATTGTAAGCTCTCACGAGCAGGGCCCTCACACCTTGTGTCTCATTTGGTAAGTACTTTTAATGTGTAATGACGGTATGTTTAGCCTTGAATTTGTAAAGTGCTGCGGAATATGTTGGCGCTATAGAAATAAAGATTATTATTATTATTATTATTATTATTATTATTATTATAGGGACTGCAGTACCACCAACTTGGGCAAAAGCACGGTCAGCTTCTGCGCCTTAGTATGGCTAGGAGCATACTGCTGTCTCTTGGTAATCGTCTTATTGAACGACTGCTGGCGCCATGAGTAGCAAGGAGCAGGAGCATCTGGACCAGTAGATGATGGGAAAGACATACAACTCCCTATGTGTGCTGTTCTCCTCAGTTATAGGTATCGTTATTCAGCTGTTTATATCATTGCATCCTTTTCTCCATAATGAAACACAGTGCATCACCATCAACCAAATCTAAAATATACAGAAAGCTTTACCACAATATGCTACATATAAAATTACTAGATAATAGTCATACAGTTACCAAATAACACCGCTACACCAACCAGAATCCCAAGACCACTAAGACCACATATCACCAGCACACAGTGACCGATTAATACTACCACACCATGACCACATATCACCACATAGTGACCAAATACAGCAACACCGTGACCACATATCACCAGCACATAGTGACTGAATAATACAAACTGACCATTACTGAATACAAACCATTATACTTCAACCAATATTACCACATACAGTGGTGGGGTACCGCTGAAACCCCGGGTCTGCCCC
>JAODAL010042945.1:0-34319 GCA_025379985.1 Phyllomedusa bahiana | reverse complement strand
GGAAAGCAAACCTTTCTCTTTCCCTCTACCTTCCCCTCCCCCCTTTTGGGCCCTTACCACCAGCTCCTTTTCAAGGAAAAAATTTGAAAGGTAAAAATTTTAAAGTTTTTTTTGGGAAAACAGTTTTCCAAAATCCCTCAAAAAAAACAAAATTCGGGATTAAAATTTAAAACTGCAAAAGTAGATCAAAAAAGCTTGACTGCCCAAAAAAGGGGAAAAAAACACCTTCTGAAATTTTAAAAGGGATAATAAAAGGTTTTTTTGGCACCTATAAATTCACTGGGTGACTATAAATTGTGTTTAAAATTTTTAACTGCAAAGTAGATCTCAAAAAGTTGATGACCAAAGTGAAAAAAAACCTTCAAAAATGAAAGGGGGATAATAAAAGGTTTTTTTGGCCCCTTCAATTCCCCTTTTTTGATCAAAATTGCTGTATTCAAAAAACTGCAAAGTAGTCTATAACAAAGCTTGACGACCAAAAGTGAAAAAAACACCTGTTGAAATGTTGGGGAAAAAAAGGTTTTTTTTTGGCACATCAATTCCCCTGTGGTGACTAAAAAAATTGTTTTTTCAAATTTAACGCAAAGTGATCATAAAACAATTTTGATACCAAAAGTAAAAAAAAACACTGTCTAAAAATGTTACGGATAAAAAAAGGTATTTTTTGGGCACCTATAAATTCATTTGTGGTAAACTACAAAATGCTGTATTAAAATTTTAAAACTGAAAAGTAGATCATCAACAAAGCTTGACTGACCAAAGTGAAAAAAAACACCTGTCTAAAATTTAGGGAAATAAAAGGTTTTTTTTTTGGACCTATAAATTTTCACCTGTGGTGACTACTAAATCTGTATTCAAATTTAAAACTGCAAAGTAGTCTTAAAAAAGCTTGACTGACCAAAAGTGAAAAAAACACCTGTCGAAATGTATACGGGAATAAAAGGTTTTTTTTGGCACCTATCAATTCACCTTGGTGCTAAAAAAAATTGCTTGTATTAAAATTTAATGAAAAGTAGTCAGCCCCAAAGCTTGACTGACCAAAGTGAAAAAAAACCCTTGAATGTTCGGGAAAATAAAAGGTTTTTTTGGCACCTTTTAAATTTTAATGTGGTGAAACAAAATGTGTATTCAAATTTAACGCAAGTGATCTATAAACAAATTTTGACTGAAAAAAAAGTAAAAAAAAACCCCTGCTGAATGTTACGGGATAAAAAAAGGTATTTTTGGACTTTTAATAACCTGTGGTGACAAAAAATTTTGCGGGTTAAAATTTTAACTGCAAGGTGTCTATCAACAAGCTGCCTCCCAAAGTGAAAAAAAAAACCCCTTTCTGAAATGATACGGGAAAATTAAAAGGTTTTTTTTGGGCACTATAAACCCCTGTGATGATACAAAATTGCGTATTCAAATTTAACTGCAAGGGGGGTATACAACAAAGTGGACTGGGCAAAATTGAAAAAAAACCCCTATTGAAATGTATTGATAATAAAAAGTGGATTTTTGCACCAAACAAATAGACCTCAGTTAAGAAAAGATCTTTTTCCAAATATAAAGGCAAATGCAATGTCTAAAAAAAAGTTTTGGCTGTACAATAACAGTACCTTTTAGACTTGTCTGTTTTCTCCCGGGGGGGCCCCCCCCCCCTTTTTCCCCCCCCCCCCCCGTGTTTTACAGTGATAGATGCCCCTTAAAAAATTCTCTGCCTAATCCCAAAAATCTAAAATCTTCTCCTAACTAACTTCTAAGGTCACATTTAAAAAGTAGAGCTGTCTCTGGAAAAAATAGAAAATTTCGTGAGCTGTTTTCTGGCTGTTTGGGGACAGGGGCAGAGGGCCGTCCTACTGCTATAATGTACAACCCCGTCATGAACGGGGGGTTTTTCTATGTAAAACAGGTCATGTGATTTTTCCAGCAATCCAACCTACCATCCCGTCAGGGACCGCCACAATCTCACCCTGCCTATTCTGAAAGCTGATCTGGCTGCCAAAATGACAGGAAACCCTGAAAAAAAGCACGATTTAAAAGATTAGCACGATTTTAACCTAAATTACGCTGATTAAAAAATGATCAAATTTTACCGTGCGGGTTTCAACTTTGTCGATAATAACGTCAACACTACTGAAACCCCAGCCAAGAGTCGGTGGGAACGTTCAGACACAACCCTTAGTTGGCATGGCCCGGGAAAGCAGGTCAGCGGCCCTCACCTGTCCTCAACCCGCAATCTGTCCATCCGGTTCCCTCAGCCGAGATCTTACTATGTGGTCTGGGCTCAGCGCCACTATATAGCGAGATGAACAATTTGAGGGGGGCAGTCAGCAGCTACTTTGCAGCGAAGAAATGGGGCCAATAAACCCCTGCTTCTTGCAGTAGGCAGCAAATATAGATGTGGAGAGTGGCATGGAGGTCATGTTGTGGGGGGTAAAGCCTCTGCATACCAAGACCGGTGATGAGGACGCAGTGACGATGAAACACAAATAGATGATATGTAGCCGACTGCACTTGGGAGCCGGGTGAGGCAAGGGCTTCATCATCGTCAGGAGAAGAGGGCTTTCAGCTTTGCGCGTCAGGCGGGCGGCGCAGCCAGCAAGTGGGTCGTGTGGTCGTTGAGTCAGCAGGGTAGCAGCAGTGTGAGGTCGGGAGCCAAGCGGCCACGGGGTAAAAAACCCGCTTCGCAGGTCCAAGAAAGTAGCGGCACAGGGACTCAGCGAGGCAGCGGCGGTAGTAGTCACTCAGTGCGGAGCGTTGGCAGTTAAAATCCGATACTCGGGCGGTGTGGCAGTTCTTTGCAAAGGGAACACCGGAGGAGCCGAATATGGGTAATGTAAAAATCTGTGGGCAGAAAGTGAAGCGGGGCAAGGGAGCTAACGTTGGCCCCACGGCCCTGCGTCAAACACGCGTCACCACCCGGTTGGCCTGGGAGAAACGTGGCTCAATGGGTGGCCACCTCCGCCGCAGAAACAGCGCAAACCCCAGTGGCACCTGCCATTGCACCCCAGTCAAGGCTCCACCACCCCGCAGAAGGGAGCGTTTCTCTTTGACATCATCTCCCGGGCCAGAGCCCCTGCCCCTCATTACTCATGGCGCAGCAGTCGTTCAGCGAGGCGATTGCAAAGAGACAACATGCATCCAATCATCCAAAGGTGAGCAGCTGCCGTCTCCTGCCAAGTTGTTGGCCCCCCCCCCAAAATTTTTCCCCCCAAAGAGAATAATGGTTTGACAGCCGAGTGGGGGTTCCAAGCCGTAATTTTTTTTCCCAAAAAAGGCAGTACCTCACTTCAAAAATATGTAGAACAAAGGTGGCCAGCCCTTGAGTTTATCGGTTTGTTCCGGGTGCACGGCAGCGCGGACATCGGGAGCTGTAACTAAAGTCAGGGCCATAATGTCCTTTAGGGCCCCACGGGTGAAGGTTGGGGCCCGGCCACCAACAATTGGACAGGAGACCCCCGCTTTCTCCCCCCACTTTGAAAAACTGCGGCCCTGCGCCAAATTTCCGCCCCTCCTCCCCTCCACCACCTCCATCTCAGCCTCCACAAGTACTGCTCCATCATACCACAGAGTAGGGCCGCGTGTCATGAGTTCTACACCTGGGTTTTCCTGCGAACCAATACATGGGGGGGAACTGCACCGCTGCAGCAAGAAATCGATGGTGGCTTTCTCCCGCCCCAAAGAAAAACGGAACCATGGGGAGGGGAAAAAGGGGGAACATGTGTCCCCTGCACCGAGGAGGATGGTCCCGCGCCCTGCATGGGGCATGTTTTAAATCTGGTTTGGAAAAAGGTTTTCCTGAAGTTTCCACCGATTTCGAAATTTGAAAAGCCCCGGAAACTGTGCATGCACTTCTTCCAAAGCCAGGAACACCCTCCTCGAGTTGCAGCGGCAGAGCGGCCTCCCCCAATACACCTGATATGCAAATGTTTCCATCCATTGGAATTCCAGCCTGCACATGTTGGACCGACTGTATGAACAGAGAATGGCCATTAACGATTTTTTGATGATCCAGATGGAGATGAGGAAGACGAGGCAGATGACCCGCATGCACCGTGGCAGTATACGTGGAGATCGAGGCAGGGAGCCCCTCGGATCACTTGTGCAGATGGCCGCAGCATGCTGTTTTGCCTGGCTAGTGACAGCCGAACAGTCCAGCATCCGGCAAAAGGGATGACTTCTGGCTCTCCACCCTATTGGACCCTGCTACCGGTCCAAAATGGGACCCTTTTTTTCCCAGCTATTGAGAGGGAGGAACAAACTCAAATACTATAGGGAAATCCCCCGTTAGTCTGTTGGCCACTGCCTATGTGCGGCATCGTCCCTCCTCTGACAGGTCTGACCGGGGGGTTCTTCAGCGCTCACGTACTACTGCTGGGGGAAGGTGGGGGGGGTCGGAGCAGTACCAGCTCCATCAGCAGCAACCTAAGTCTGGAGTCACTGATGAGCAGCTTCCTTCTCCCGCCTAGTGAGGAGGGCAGTCGCCAGCAGCAGCAACAGGACCTGGAGCAGACCCTGAACCAACAGGTGGTGGCCTACTTTGGGCAGCACTCTGCCACCCCAGTTAGAAGATCCCCTGGAAATACTGGGCAGCCAAACTGGATCTGTGGCCGCAACTTGCCGAGTTGCAGTGGAGAAGCTGTCCCTGCCCGGCCAGTAGTGTGGCATCAGAGCGGGTGTTAAGTGCGGCGGGGGCCAACATTACCCCAAGGAGAACCCGCGTGTCCACGGGAAATGTGGAAAGACTGACCATTGTCAAGATGACTCAGGCGTGGATCGGCCAGGATTTCCACACACCAATGCCTTAGGCGTCAGACTACATCAGCCATGACGCCTCACCCAAACTGTGAGAAATGAGGCTGGGTTCAAACTACCTGCCTCAGCCACTATTCTGATGCCGCCACCCGCCTGATGCCACACATCTGCTGACAGTTTCTCCATCTGCCACCAACCATCTTTACCAGGGACTGGTATTGCCACCCACCTCCACACTCTGTCATTGTGCCACTGTCTGACCTCATACTGCTGCTGCTGTTGCTGGTGCCATGACATCCACACTGTGTCATTGTGTCACTGTCTGACCTCACTGCTTGCTGCTGTGGGCTGTGCTTGCCGTGACCTAGACACTGTGTCATTGTGCCACTGTCTGACCTCATGCTGCTGCTGTGGCTGCTGCCGTGACCTACACACTGTGTCATTGTCCCACTCTGTGGCCTACTCCTGTTTTTGCCACCTCCAGAATGTCATTGTGCCACTGTCTGCATGCTGCTGCTGTGGCTGCTGCCGTGACCTACACACTGTGTCATTGTGCCACTGTCTGACCTCATGCTGCTGCTGTGGCTGCTGCTGTGACCTACCACACTGTGTCATTGTGCACACTGTCTGACCTCATGCTGCTGCTGTGGCTGCTGCCGTGACCGCCACACTGTCATTGTGCCACTGTCTGACCTCATGCTGCTGCTGTGGCTGCTGCCGTGACCTACACACTGTGTCATTGTGCAACTTTCTGACCTCATGCTGCTGCTGTGGCTGCTGCCGTGACCTACACACGGTGTGAGTGTCCCCCTCTGTGGCCTACTCTCTTGTTTTTGCCACCTCCAGAATGTCATTGTGCCACTGTCTGACCTCATGCTGCTGCTGTGGCTGCGGCCGTGACCTACACACTGTCATTGTGCCACTGTCTGACCTCATGCTGCTGCTGTGGCTGCTGCCGTGACCTACACACTGTGTCATTGTCCCACTCTGTGGCCTACTCCTGTTTTTGCTACCTCCAGAATGTCATTGTGCCACTGTCTGACCTCATGCTGCTGATGCCGTGACCTCCATGCTGTGTCATTGTGCCACTCTGTGGCCTACTCCTTTTTTGCCACCTCTAGAATGTCATTGTGCCACTGTCTGACCTCATGCTGCTGCTGTGGCTGCTGCCGTAACCTACACATTGTGTCATTGTGCCACTCTGTGGCCTACTTCTGTTTTTGCCACCTCCAGAATGTCATTGTGCCACTCTCTGACCTCATGCTGCTGTGGCTGCGGCCGTCACCTCCACACTCTGTCACTGATGTTGCCACCTGAGCCCTCAGCTTGTTTTTTTCCAGCTGTCACTCGCATGACTTTATCAGGGTACATTCCCCCTTCATTTTTTTTTTCTTTTTCCCCTTAAGTCCCAGGAATTTTGAGTGAAGCGTTTTTTAAAGCGGCGGCAGTCATCTGCGTGTCATACTAAAACACAACATTGTATGAAGACCAAACTAAGCTCCCTCTGCATATTTAAGCATGGCACAACGTTCTACAGCACCCTGCAGGCTCTGTGCAGCATGGAAATAGCTGTTTTTTAACGTGATTCGTCCCGAAGTAATTCGGAACAAAGTTATTGTTTGTCGAGAAATTCGGCGAAGTGAATGAACCGAATTTCGGGAAATTCGCCCATCTCTACATATAACACTTATCATCATAAGAAAGGAGTGAGGAAATAAAATTAAAACATATCCTTTACTAGTTAGCATATAAAATAGTTAAATTCAACACACAAAAGTACATTGTACAACGCCATTGGACTCAAAATACACAATGCCTCAATACAAAAAGCATAACATATATAGACAAAATAGTTAGAAAAGGTAACAGTATAACTTCTGATGGCTCCACACTAACAAGTGGTATTGGGTAGTCAGGAAATGAGAAAGAACTACACGCTCCTAATAATGGAGGTAGGAGACACCTATGGATAGCTACAGCCCAACATTAATAATATCAGTATAACAATAACTACAAGCAAAAATATAATGCCTATGGGTACAGATAAC
Source organism: Phyllomedusa bahiana (assembly GCA_025379985.1). Classification (NCBI taxonomy): domain Eukaryota; kingdom Metazoa; phylum Chordata; class Amphibia; order Anura; family Hylidae; genus Phyllomedusa; species Phyllomedusa bahiana. The sequence goes on along the minus strand of JAODAL010042945.1, from coordinate 27,531 downwards.
AAATAGCTAAAAAATTACTTTTAATAATACTATTAAAATACAAGACCTTATAATATGCTACCTACCATATAGCTACACATATGAAAATATATATATATATACAGCAACTGGAGAAACCGCCCCAAAAAGGGCGACCCTGCACAGGAACCTACTAAGTCTACACTAGATACTATAATATAAGTGACTAACCTAACAAAAAGAAAACTAAACAAGTACTATAAAACAAGGACATAACAAAAACAGACAGGTGTATTAAAGAAGATATAAATAGAGATATATAGCCACCAAAACAATCATTAATATTGGTGATGATGTTGCACATTTCTTTTATCTCTACAATGATATAACGCTTTTCCCCTATATAATTCATAGGTTCATCAGGGAGAAAAATTGCATCAAAGAAATAAGCACCATGATGATACATATATAGTAAAAATTGAATAGAACTCACGGCCCTTGAAAATAGATAAATAGACTGAGTTCCAATCCCCATTGACAGGAGAAATATAGTGCCGCAGCAGCAGATAGATAATGCAATGGATTCAAACTCCCGATAGAAGGAGCAAGCGATAGTGCCGCTGCAACAGATAGCGATATTAGGAATCAAGGGGACACACCTTTGGCGCATCACATATGGTTGAAACACAAAGGCGTCTTTTCGGGACTTAGTTTTGTGGCGATTGAGAGAATCCGACAATCATTGAGAAAAGGTGATTTGGATAAGAAACTTTTGAAGAAAGAGACAGAATGGATATTTAGGCTTGTTGTTCTATGGGGATTATTGTGCTCATATAAATGTTGTAGTACATGTATCCCTTATTCTACATGTAACCGGCTATCAACCTTTCTAACGTTGTGTAAATACATCTGTGATACTATTTAAAGGCTGTGTAGTTATTCTACCTGCCTGCATACCTATTTTCTTCTTTCTGTATCCTACTCACGGTGGAGACATTTTTGTTTATCCACCACTGTGCGAGAGATCTAGGGTATTTGATAGGGACCACTAGAGCCCACCATTGCAGGGTCGCCCTTATTGGGGCGGGTTCTCTGTATTAGGCAGTTTATAGGTATTATTATAGGGACGTGATAGGTATAAGCTCCTTTCATTGCCAATTTGGCTAGCTGTCCCATAGCATTGTTTTTATCCTCTTGGGTGTTTTCACTGTGGATTATGATAAGGCTTTTTAATAATTTTTGATTAAAAGTTACATTTTAAAGGAATTGTTCTATTTGGTTAGTTGAAACGGTACAGCCTAAGGGTCTTAATGAGACTCTTTACTTTGGATGTTTCCTGTAGTATATCTTTTTCCCCTTTCCCTTTACTTCCCCCTTTTCTGTGTCCCTACTTATCTTTATCTCTATTTTTATTCTTTTGTTGATTAGGTATATTTATGTGGTGTGTTTCCTTAAAAATCCCTCCAAAAGGGTTAATTGGAACTGGATTGTCCCTACCCTATTGATACTTTTATCTTGTAGGCTTATATTAATATTTGAAAATGTTTATTTAACAACTGTGATACCTTTTGTCTCCCCTCCTCATGTGGAACCATTGTGGATAGTATATAGAGAATACTTTGATATATGGCTTGGATGCTGTTGGCCCTAGAATAGCGTATAGGGTTATATAAGTCTTTACTAGCAGGCTAGAGTTTATTAAGCAGATGTTTGCGTATGCGCTAATGTAATAATGAAGCCAGGAACTGTACTGGCAAAAGGGACAGTAAGCGCATATCTAGAAGTGAAACAATATTGGTTTTACGGCGCTTGGGTCTAACACGTGTATAAGTATACTGTGTAGACAAAGTGGCTATTGTTTCTAGTTTGCGGCTGCCAGCGGTGATCAAAGTATATAACCTTTTTTGCAGGTTTTAATATTGTAAATGTATACTTACGACTCTTAGTGGCTGCGCATGCGCGAACTCAATTATGAAGCCGGGAGTTGTACTGGCATAAGGTTATTTGTGCGCATGTCCAGAAGTAAGAGAATCCCGGACCGCAGACGCTCGAGCCTAGCGCATGCGCAGATAAAAAATATACACGCCGAGGCATCGCATAGCGACAGAGTTACTGATTGGTGCCCTTAGGAGGGAGGAGTGATTATCATCAAGACATATATAGGTGAGTAGAGTTCTTCTATGCTCGCTGCTTGTATCATCTTTCTAATATCCAGCCAATAGCTCGATTGTGGGCCTTGAAAAGGCTTGATATCTAATGGTATCCCCTGATGAACCTGACATTGCAGGGGGGGAAACGCGTCAGGATTTCTTATGGCTTACGAGTGGTTTCATTGAAAAAGCGACAGGATAGATAAGTATTGAATTTGCTACCTGTATGACTTGGCATTTAATGGAAAATGCTGTGGTATTGAATTGTATCTATGTTTTTAATTTTTCTATGCTCCTCATATCTATGTGCATCTATTTAGAGTATACATCTAGGTGCTTTTGTAGCTAATTGTAGCTCCCTGAGTAAGAGTGAGGATATGGTGAGCCTTGGATTATACGGGGCCGCCCCTTTTGGGGCAACTACTCCGTTCCTTGCACTTAGGTGTCAGATTAGGGCGTGATAAGAGTATGCATTATTACTATATATTTTGATTTTTGTATTTATGAGGAGTATTGGATAAATAGTTAAGATCATAGGAGAATAGAATAATTGGGTATGTTAAGTGTTTTAATGTAATAGGAATAAAGGTTATATTTTAGAGTAAGGTCCTTAGTCTTTTTCTATGATTTCTATGTACCAGTACATATATGTTTTAACATGAAGAAATAAAAATGTGATGATTTTATAAGGACTCCAACTGTGGGACCGAGGGTTTACGTAAATCCATGACGCACCTTGGATACAAATTGCATACATCTTTTATTGTATGCACAACATGTGGGTTACATACAGTTGAAATCAGAAGTTTACATACACTATATAAAAATACACAAATGCATGTTTTTCTCACTATTTGACATGAAATCAGAATAAACCTTACCCGTGTTGGTCAATTAGGATTACCAAAATTATTTATATTTGCACAATGCCAGACTAATAGAGAGAGAATTTTTTTGCATTTTTATGACTTTCTGCAAAGTCAAAAATGTACATACATTTCCTTAGTATTTGGTTGTATTGACCTTAAAATGTATGACTTGGGTCAAATGTTTTGGATATCCTTCCACAAGCCTCTCACAATAGTTGTTAGGAATTTTAGCCCATTCCTCCTGACAGAACTGTTGCAACTGAGCCATGTTTGTAGGTTTCCTTGCTCATACCTGCCTTTTCAGCTCTGCCCATAAATTTTCAATAGGATTGAGATCAGGGCTTTGTGATGGTCACTCTAAATAATTGACTTGGTTATACTTAAGCCACTTTGTAACCAGTTTGACAGTATGCTTCGGGTCATTGTCCATTTGGAAGACCTATTTCTGCCCAAGCTTTAACTTCCTGGCTGATGTCTAGAGATGTTGCCTTAGTACTGCCACATAATCTTCTTTCCTCATGATAACTGATGAGCGATTGTGTCAACTATCGTTATCCGATCGATAGTCGATATCAGCAATTATTATGCCGATATCCGATAGCCGATAACAGATTATCGCCGATGACCATTAAAGTCTATGGGAGAGGAATAACAGCTTCATTCTTACACCCAAAAAGGGGAGGAGAAGTTGGAATTAACATCCACAACAGTAAACTGGATACTATTCACTATCCCTGTCCGGTACCACAGCATGACCCTTAAACCTGCATGACCCACAAATTAAAAGTGCCAGAAGGCAGTATTATTTGAACCATCATTTTAGTTGAACTGGACATTGACTATCCCTGTCCTGTACCACTGCATGACCCTCAAACCTGCATGACCCACAGATTAAAAAGTCCCGGAAGAAAGTAGTCTTTGAACCACCATTTTAGTTGAACTGGACATTGACTATGCCTGTCCTGGGCCGCAGCATAACCCTTAAATCAGCATGACCCACAGATTAAAAAGTGCCGGAAAAAGGAGTCTTTGAACCACCATTTTAGTTGAACTGGACATTCACTATGCCTTTTCCAATACTGCTGCGGCTAGAGGTACTTGCCATTCTACTGGTAACATTGTTCCACCGTGACATTAGAATGTGAAGCAAATGAAACAGATGTCCCCAGTAGGTCAACGAGGCCTGTCTGAAAATCCTGCATTCTACTGTCAAGTGGGTTGAAGGAAATTACTGATTAAGGCAGGTGAGGCTGTAAACGTGGATCACACAGGTTCAGCTAGCAGGGCCGGAGTTACAGTGGGTACGGTGAAAGCCAGGGCTGGTGTTCATCATCTATTTAACACTTAGAAAATCAGTACCTATGACGTACTGGTGTGTGTGAAAGTCCAGAGCAGGGGTCCAACCTTTGCAATTTAACATCAAAAATAATCCGGACTGGAACACATTCAAAGACACACTTAATTTCAAAATATTCTCAGCAGTGTCCTTTAACAACTTGGTAAAGCATAACACCAATATAGACTTAGTATCCTCTTTTGTTAGAAACAACTTTATACATCAATTCTCTTAGAAATACACGCAGTAGTTGTTGCCTAAACACAGCTTGTGTAATCACTCTGCCAGCGTCATCCCAGCACTTAGGCTGCGCAGTTGCCTTCCACCCAAACCAGGAGAGGACACAGTGAGTTTGTATCAGAGATTTATATCCACATGAAGAACGAGGTCAGCTATTGTTTATAAGTTGAATATATGCCTACTTGTCACACACTGAGAGAAGCGTTTAAAAGTGCAAGCAAGCATTTGAGATCGGAGGCTAAGCACTACTGATTTATTACTATGCAAACAGCCTAAGTGCTGGGATGATGCTGGCAGAGTGATTACACAAGCTGTGTTTAGGCAACAACTACTGCATGTGTTTCTAAAAGAATTGATGTATAAAGTTGTTTCTAACGAAAGTCTATATTGGTGTTATGCTTTACCAAGTTATTAAAGGACACTGCTGAGAATATTTTGAAATTAAGTGTGTCTTTGAATGTGTTCCCGTCCAGAGTATTTTTGATGTTCATCATCTATTAACACGCAGGTTCAGCTAGCAGGACTGGAGTTACAGTGGGTGCGGTGAGAGCCAGGGCTGGGTCCGTCATATATTAACACGGAAAAAATGCCCTTATGACGCAGCAACGAAAACAGTCGTGCTGAAGCAGAGTGCGGAAGCGGAAGTGTGACCTAAGACCTTTGACCCTTTGGTCACTGTTGACAATTGTGAAGAACAAATTTCTGTTAGAAACCACATTTTTTTATAATAGGACACTGTAGTATAGCTGTATTTCACAGCAACATACCCCCAAAAATTCAAAACATGACCCTTTGGCTACTGTTGACAATTGTGAAGAGCAAATGTCTGTTAGAAACCACACTTTTTATAATAGGACCTGTAGTATAGCTGTATTTCACAACAACATGCCCACAAAAATTCAATACATGACCCTTTGGCCACTGTTGACAATTGTGAAGAACAAATGTCTGTTAGAAGCAACATTTTTTTTTAAATAGGACCTGTAGTATAGCTGTATTTCACAGCAGCATGACTCAAAACATTATAAAAATGACTTCTCAGCCAAAAAATTGTGAGGGAGAAATGCCACTTAGAGGCCACATGTCTGTTCCAAAGGACCTTGATTATAGCTGTATCTCACAGCACCATAACCACAAAACCATTGACAGTGTGAAAAATTTTAATGAAGAAGTGAGTAAATGAATACGTTTTTTTTCATGAAACTGTGCACAATTGGTGTCTTTTACAGTCTCCTCACCGCAAATCCATCAAAATGACCTTTTGGGAACTGAATAAAAATTGCAGTAAGAAATGATCATTTTCAAAAAGTTTTTTCAAGAGGACCATTTCTGTTTGAAGAGGAATGTGAAGTAGACCGGCAACTAATCGGTGACCTCGGCAATTGGGCCACAACATCATAAAAGATCCACGCCTGATTCATCTTGATGAAAGTCAAACGATCCACATTATCTGTGGAAAGCCCGATGCTGTTGTCTGTAAAGACTCCTCCAGCTATGCTGAAAATCCGCTCAGATATGACGCTGGCTGCTGGGCAGGACAACACCTCTATGTCGTGGCGAGCGAGCTTGGGCCATTCATACATTTTGGATACCCAGACGTCGATTGGGTACGGAACATATTCAAAAAACATCGGTGTTGAGACGCAGATAGTCGTGCACAATGATCTTAAGCCGGTCTCTGTGTGTTGTATGTGTGCCCTGCATTACATGCGTTAGTGAGGTGGTAAATAAGGATTGCCAAAGGTTACCCATTAGGCTTCTGCCACAATTCCTGCTGCTGCTGTGGCTACTTGGCACTCTACTGCTGTCACGTTGCTGACGTTGTTCCACCGTGACATTTGAAGAACATGAAGCAGACGCAACAGATGTCTCCACTTGATCAATCAGCACGGTCTCCAATTCCTGAATTTTACTCTCTATTTGGGTGGGTGGAAGGAAAGTGCTGAGTTTTGCTTTGTACCGGGGATCGAGGAGGGTGGCCACCCAGTAACTGTTGTTCATTTTGATGGCCTTAATGTGAAGATCATGTTGGAGGAAATGGAGCATCCAATCACTCATGTGAGAGGTGGAGCCTTGATTTCCAAAGCCTCTGGGTCGAGGGGCACTAGCAAACTGATCTTCCTCATCTTCCTCCTCCACCTCAAATCCGTGCCAACCTCTTTCCAAGACATGGACGTCGGTAACGTCGGTGTCCAGGAATACCTCCTCCTCCGCATCGCTGCTTGTAAAGCTATGTGTCACTTTGTACTGCGTAATGGCATTGCGCTGCTGCCACAATTGCTGGAGCATGTGGAGAGTGGAATTCCAGCGTGTTGCCACGTCAACAATGAGACGATTGATGGGGAGGCCGAGCTAACGCTGTAAAGCAGCCAGCCGGGACGAAGCAGGGTGCGAACGGCGGAAGTGTGAGCTCAGACCTCGAGCCTTCCTCAGCAGGAAGTCCAGACCCGGGTAGCGCTTTAGAAATTTCTGGACGACGAGGTTCATGACATGTGCCAGGCAAGGGATGTGCTTCAGCCTACCGATCTGGATTTCAACCGTTATCGCACATCAACTTGCCTGTCACAAGGTTCTTGTCACCCAGACAGCGCTCGGTCTCATTGCGAAGAGCCGTCCACAACTCCTGACCTGTGTGTTGACAGTCTCCAAGACAGATGAATTTCAACACGGCCTGGTTTCTCTGGGCTCATGATGCTAACAGCGGACCTTGGGGTAAAGAACCCTGTACCATCCCTGCGGTTTTGAAGAGCGTGCGCCGAGCCTGAGAGCCACTGTCACCACCAGAGACATCCACCCAGCTCACCCAGTGAGCTGTCACAGAGATATAGCGGCCTTGGCCGTGCTTACTAATTCATGAATCGGTGGTCAGATGGACTTTGCCGGAAACAGATGCAGACAACGCGCTTGCGATTTTAGATGACACGTGGCTGGCCAGGACAGGGATGGCTTTTCTGGAACCCATCTGTGTCCACCAGACGGAAAAGCAACATTTCAAGGCCAAAAGCCTGGCAATGCCGACATTCAGGATTTTGGCTTTGGAATGGTTTGGGTGAAAGTGTTTCTTCTGCTCCCAAACCTGGTAGACAGAAGGCTGGCTGCTAGACTGGCTGTTGTACGGTGTGCAGGTTAAACTGGTGGAAGGAGAAGGGGTAGGCTGTCTCTGGTGGTGCTGGTGGTACTCGGGCGATGGTGGAGGCTGAAGCGGAGGATGATCCTTGATCATGACACTGAGAGACATGGGCAGCTGAGGAAAGCTTGGTCTTGGAAGTGGCGGAGGAGGAGGAGGCTGAGACAGAGGGTGGGACAGTGGTTGTAAGCCTGGGATCGGTGTGGCCTTTTTTTCACCAAGTGTTCCCTCCATTTCAACTCATGCATTCGCTGCATGTGACTAGACATGTTGGTGGTGGTTAAACTTCTAAAATTCTTGCCTCTACTGATGCGTTTACGGCAAAGGCGGCATATTACATCGCTGGGTAAATCAGAGGCTTGATCAAAAAAGGCACAGGCTTGAGAGGTCCTGGACCTTTTCGTCGGTGATAAACGAGGAGCGGTGTTTCTGCTGATCATGGCTGGCAGAATAATCTCAGCGGACTTGTGCGACCGCACTCTCCCTTTTTGAGGCAGGACCCATACTGACAGTACCTCATCGTCTTCCTCCCCGTCCAGTGATGAAGTGCTCGCAAGCAAATTCTGCTGAAAAGATCACATTTGATCCACAATGTCGTCGTCATCATCATCATCATCAACACAGGGGACGTCCTCGTCCTGACATTCTACATCCTGGAGCTGTGGGCTACAAGCAACAGGCACAGCAAGGCATTGCTGACCGCCCGGGATTTTTGCTGATTGACTGGCTTCCTTCTCCTCCTCTGATGGCATCAGCGATTGGGCGTCAGAGCAGACAAAATCATCCTCTTTGGCCTCTTGATCTTTTGAAATGCCTTCTAACCCCAACCGCATTTTGTCATCAAAGAGGTCTTCAGAAAATGGATTATCCACAGTGGTGGGTACATGAGTTGACATTTGGGCTGCCTTCGCTTCATGTTGGACGGATGCTGACGATGATGATGACGACATTTGTGGCCATGACTGCGAGGACTAGGAGGTAAGACTGCTGGATGCAGGTTGCATTAACCACTGAAGAACAGATTGGCGACGCTGTTCGTTACTGAGATTATCAGGTCACCGATCTAGCGATGACAGGCCTGATGGTCCTGTAACCGACGATCCGCTAGCTTGCGTGTTGTCGCCAGCAGTGGAAGGAGCACCTTCTCTCGTACCTCTACCTCCATGTCCTACACCCCTCTTTGCTCACTTATCACCTGCCGTTCGCTCCATGTTCAGAAAGATAAAAATTTAAGAAGGTATGGAAGAGTTTTTGACAGTCTCTTATTGAAAGATGGCAAATCACAGCTATTCTTAAATCCCTCTAATTTTCAACAGCCAACTAGGATTAGAAACAGAATTTTTTCTATGAAGTATCTGTGAAATGCGTTCTGGTGGAAGAAACGTAACACAAAATCAACAGTGTTCTTCCTTCAGTCCCTGAGATTTACAACTGCCCAGTAGGACTAGCAGTTGATAGTTTACAACAAACTATCGTACAAATGCACGATTAGCGCCAAACTGAGACGCACTGAAACTGAGACGAGTGAAATGGAAGTATTAAAAATTTATATGGATTACATATGGCGGTTTTGCCACCACTGACAACAGGCGTAATTTACTATAAAATATGTATAACACAATATGCCTACAACTGAGCTCTTTGCAGCAAAAAGACGCACTGACTGCAATAAGAGTATTTAAATGTTATATGAATTAATATAGCGGCCTTCGCACCACTGACAACAGGCGTAAATAACTATAAAATATGTATAAAACAATATGCGTACAAATGAGCTCTTTGCGGCAAACAGACGCACGACTGCAATAAGAGTATTTAAATGTTGTATGGATTAATATGGCGGCATTCGCACCACTGACAACAGGAGTAATTTACTATAAAATATGTATAAAACAATATGCGTACAACTGAGCTCTATGCGACAAACAAACGCACAGACTGCAAGAAGAGTATTTAATTGTTATATGGATTAATATGGCAGCCTTCGCACCACTGACAACAGCCGCAATTTACTATAAAATATGTATAACACAATATGCGTACAACTGAGCTCTATGCGGCAAACAGACAAATGGACTTCAATAAAATTATTTAAAAGTTATAGGGATAAGTTATGCCAGTTTTTGGGAACACCGACACGCAATGATTGCAATAGAACTGAAAAAAACAGGGACAATTTTACCTCCTATCAGAGGTGTGCTGGACAAAAAAGTGGTAAAAAACAATGCTTTTTCAGTTCAAGGTCACAGAACACACTGAGCTGCACAATATCTCCGTTCCTTTCAAAAGCCTCTCCTCCTGCAGCCCCCCCCCCACAGCCGCCCCCTCCCATCCCCAAAGCTGCCCCCTACCACCTCTAAAGCCGCAAGGCTGGACACACCAGAAGATATCTTTAAAACGTTCTCTGACTAAATAAGAAATGAAATTCTCTAACCTAACTATATTCTAAGCTATAACTATGTGGATGGTTTCTTGTATTAGAATAGAAGTTAGAACAGCTATTGGTTTAAATGCAGACACGTCCTGCTGTGAAGTGGCATAGACAGAAAATGAGCTGAACAGGAAATGCAGTTGCATAGATAAAACGAGGTCAGGTGATTTTTGCAGCCAATGAGATCCATACACCGCAGTGGTGACGTTGTACATCCTCCTCACCCTCTCTATCCTCGGAGCTGATTGGCTGGCCGCCAAAATGACAGGAAACACTGAAAATGGCGCAAAAGTAATAGATTATCTGTAAGATTGTCACCTAAACTATCGCGTGATTGGACATTTCCGATAAGCCTAAAACCGTGCCGATTCTAACTTTTGCCGATAATATCGCTCATCCCTAGTAACAACCCATCCAATCCACACATACAAATAAATCAAATCATAGATGTTCATAAATTATGTGTAATAATGTGAAATGACACGAGGCAAAAGTATTGAACACACTTACTGAATTTAATTGAATACTTGGTATAAAGGTCTTTGTTGGTGATGACTATAGAGATGGGCGAATTTCTCAAATATTCGGTTCGCCGAGTTCACCGAATTTTCCGACAAAATCCGTTTCGTTCCGAATTTCTTTGGGATGAATCACGTTAAAAAACAGCTATTTCCTGGCTGCACAGAGCCTGTGGGGTGCTGTAGAACGTTGTGCCATGTTTAAATATGCAGAGAGAGCTTGGTTTGGTCCTCATACAATGCTGTGTTTTAGTATGATACGCATATGACTGCCGCCGCTCTTAGAATCGTTTCACTATAAAATTCCCTGGGCACTTACGGGGCAAAACTGACCAAAAAAACTGAAGCGGGAATGCAGCCTGACAAAGTCATGGCAGCGCCAGCTGGAAAAAAATAAGCTGAGGGCTAAGATCCTACCATAGCATCAAAGAACATAGTAGCAGGTTCCTGGAGCCGCCACAGGTCGCAGCACAGTAAGGGGACGTCACAGCAGGAGCCACTCCATGAGGCCAGAGCTTTAAACCATCATAGAATATGACAGAACCTGTTCTGTTAAACGCTGATACATGTAGAGGCCCCCCCGAATGAGTGGAGAGGGTGTCGGCAGTAATTTTGTGTTGACGTCTCTGATCATTTTGCCCTTACTTTCATCCGTCAGTGTCCACTTTCAATTGATCAATAATCCATCAGTATTGCTAAGGCCAAAAACAAACAGGAGTTGATCCAAAACAGAGATGACCAGTAAATGGGATATTTGCATGTCTTCTGTGTTCTGTATCCCACTCCTGCTTTTTGTAGGGACAAATCTGGATCCGGATCTTCCCATTCCTTCTGAACTGTTGGAAAAGGAGGGGAAAACTAAACATTGTGCAACGTCATAGTAGTGGTGAGGGTGGAGAAAACAGGCATCAGAAAAACACGGAGGGTTCCAGTGTGACAGTGGTCACTTGGTGCCGTATAGTAGGCCACTCAGAGTTGGCAACAATTACAAATTCTGGAGGTGGCAGCAAATATCAGGAGCACACAGTGGCACATGACACTCAGTGTGGAGATGACATCATCAACAGCAGCCAGCATGAGGTCAGACAGTGGCAAAGGACAGAGTGTGGAGGTGGCACAAAGGAGTAGGCCACAGAGTGCACAATGGACAGAGTGTGGAGGTCAACGGCAGGACTGCCACAGCAGCAGCATGAGGTCAGACAGTGGCACAATGACACATTCTGGGGTGGTACAAAAACAGGAGTTAGCCACAGAGGTGCACAATGATAGAGTGTGGAGGTCATGGCAGGAGCAAGACAACAACAGCATGAGAGGCAGACTGTGGCACAATGACAGAGTGTGTAGGGTGTCACATGCAGCAGCACACAGCAGGCAGCATGGAGGTCAGACAGTGGCCACTCAATGACCAAATTCTGGGAGGTGGCATTAAACAAGGAGGTAGGCACAGAGCAGTGGCACATGACAGAGTGGAGGTAATGGCGGCTGCAACAGCTATGGGTCAGAGAGTGGCACAAGGACACAGGGTGGAGGTCGCGGCTAGCAGCCATCAGCAGTGTCTAGGACGGCTTACTGGTAGGCCAAACCAGAGACATGGATCGCTCTGGACCACCGCAACGATGGTATAAGCCACTCCAGGGAGCGGGGTCTAAGTAGGTCCGGTTTTCACAGAGCCCGCCGCAAAGCTGGGATGGACTTGCTGCGGCGATTGATACCAGGTCGCTACCTCATGACGTGACTTGCTGGCGGTGGTGCCGACTGGTTTGGCGCGCGTACAAAGGGTGAGCAGGCGCGTAGTCGGGGGACAGGCAGATAGGTCTGGGAAGGCGGCATGGGCGACGGTTGTCGAGGGATCGGTGGCTTGTAGGTACGGGACACCAGGAGTAGCTAGACACAAGAAGGAACGCGCTTCCTCTCTAGGCTAAGGGCACTATCGAGTCGGCAAGGTTACTAGAAAGGGCAGGCGGAAAGAGGTTTCAGCGCAAGAGTAGACACAATCTTCGCGCGCGTCCCTTGAAACATTTGAACGCAGTTACCGCGACCACGGGACCGGAACAGGAGCGTGGCGAGGTAAGTGCGGATGGAAAGCTGTCGGCTGCGGGGTCGGAGCAGCGGCATCGCCCTCAGCCGCAGCGGGGGTGCGGGTGATCCCACGGCCCGGCACGGGACCTGCGGGGACACCCGTGACAGTACCCCCCCTTTGGCCTCCCCCTTCTCCTGGCCCGCAAAAACCTGAGATAAAGAGAACCGGTCCGGATGTTTTCCTCCGGGTACATGACCTTCCTTGGCCCAAACCCTTCAATCCACCAAAAATCGCCTGCCCCCTATCAGCCTTCTATGGCCAAAATGTCTTGACGGTATTAGACATTGGTGGGAGTGTCACTGAGGTGACGGGGGGAACCATCACAGAACGGAAGACCAGGTATGGACGGAACGGTTTCAGCTGGGAGTTCATGGAAGGAGTTTGGCATGGGCTTGTAGTAGGAGGGTGCACGGAGCTTGGAGGCACAGAATTGATACTGTTCAGAACCTTCACTAAAGGGGCCCTAAATTAATGAGGGCCCAGCTTGTGTATCTAGGACCTTTAATGCGGACGTATCGGTGCAGACAGCCATACCTAGCGCCGGGTAACAAAAGGCGGAGGAGGTTGGTCACGTTTCTTGTCTGCCGAGGTCCACTTTCATACGGGGGGGAGGCCTGTTGCAGGGGGACTGCGCGTCTTATCTCCGAGTGTGGTTGCGGAGAGTTCACGGAGAAGTTATCCACGGCAGGAACTGTGGAGGAGGCAGAGGTCTGCGGAAGGGGCGGGTGTGGGGGGGCCAGCACCGAAGACATATGAAAAATGAAGGGGGATGCCCCAGCAGGATATCAGGAGTCCTGGGAGTTTCTACGCAAAATTCCGCCTGGGTAAACAGACCGGACCAATCATCTTGTATTAGCAGATGTGAAGTGGCGGAGATAGGTACCCAAGACTTGAGTCTCCCTTTCGACCTGGCCATTTGGTTTGCGGGTGGTAAGCCGAAGAGAAGTCTCAGCTTGACTTGCAATTGTGAGCAGAGGACATCGTCAAAAGCTAGAAACAAACTGAAACCCCGTCAGAGACGATGTGCTGTGAAGGCCGGGTAAACTCGGAAGATATGCTGGATAGAAGAGTTGGCCAGCATGGAGTCAGAAGGAAGACCAGGCAGTGGAACGAAGTGCGCCATTTTTGAATAAATCGGTCAGTGACCACCCAGATGACCGTATTTGCTAAAATCGTCCGAGTGTAGGGCAGAGCGGGGATGAAGTCCAGTGGCAATGTTGAACCAAGGACGTGTTAGGGACGGGCAGAGGCTGCAGCAGACCCGGCCGGTTTGGTGACGCGGGGAGTGTGCGAGCACAAAGTGGTCACGCAGCACTCGGATTCCGTTCACGTCTTTGGCTTAGATCGGCCTGTAAAAGTGGAAATCAGAGAGGACGACTGTTCGGAACCCCTGGTTGTCCGGAAAGTTCGAGAACTCTATGTCCCCTGTTCAGCACCTTTTCTGGAGTGCAGGGACGCACATACATCTTACCTGGGGGTGCGCGTGGAGGACTTGCAAGAGCCACGGATATCAGACATTCTGGGGGGTACAGTGTGCGAGGTTAGCTCCTATCTCCACTATATATCAAAGGCACGAGACAGGGCATTCTTTTGCTGCGGTCAAAAGGGGATAACAAAATGTGAATCGGGAAAAAAATCAGTGGACCACCGGGCTGGCGCGGGTTCAGCTGGCGCACGGTTTTGAGGTAAAAAAGGAAGTTCTTGTGATCGGTTAAAGATGTCGATGGGATGCCGAGCACTCATTGGAGGGGGCGCCAGTCAATCCTAATGCAAGCATGATGGCAGTATCGCCGTGGATCACACGATGGTGTTAGTACTCTCAGCGGGCGAAAAGTCTTAGAGAAACGCTAGGTCCGAATCTTGCCCTTAGGGCCCGCCTGGGTGAGAACCGCTCAGCACCACAGTTAGAGGCGTCGAAGCTCCAGAAGAAAGGGCCACTCAGTAGCCGGGACGGGATTGTTTAAGGTGAAGAAGGGAAAGTGGTTGGGTGAATTTGGAGAGGCACTCTTCGGGGCGGGCGGCACAAAGTGCGGGGGATGGCTCTGGTCACCTGGTTGGGCATGTCTATAGGGGACGGACCAACGTGGAGGTGGGCGGGTTGATCTGCCGGTGTATATAGTGCGCTAATCCCTAAACGTTGGAGGGCCCGTAGGAACCTGATAGGTACGTTTGGACACGGTAGGAGGGCGGAGAGCGGTGGGCAGGGTCCTTTCGGTAGCCCCTTGTCGGAGTTAATGTAGCCGAGGATCGGGAGGGATGGTTGTGTAAAATGCATTTTTCAAGCGGTGGCTGTAGAGAGTTGGTTCGTAGGTCGCTAGTACCAGTCCAATGTGACCTAGATTACCCCATATTGATGGCCTCCGCAGGTATCCCGGTCAGGATGCACACCGGATTTATTATAGTCCAATAAGTAGCAAAAAGGATGATTATCCGCTGGTCACCATAGACGATAAAAGCCAAATTTCTTTTATGTAAACAGGTATAAAGCCAAGTAGCAACGCAACAGAGCACTAGTACAAAGCGCCCACAATAAATGCGACGCGTGTTTCAGTGTATAGCTCACCTGAGGCTTGGCATAATGCAGAGAAAACAGCTGTTTAGTATATATAAACAACATAAAAACCATACAAGAGTGAAAATACCACCGGTTTCCAACTGACTCGTTCTGCCCGGGCACCGGTGTAGCAACTTCGGGTTGGCCGCCGGATGTTGAGCATGACATCACGGCCGCCCACAAACGACGGCATCTCAGGAAGTGACACAACGTAAACCAGGCGACCAATGATACATGGATGCCGCTATGCCGCAAGCGAAAAAGGAATCGGCAGCAGTTTCGCCGATCCTGCAACCCAAGCAGAACAAGCAGTCCGGAGCAGGTGTGACAACACTAACAGTATAGAAAAAAATAAATAAAATAAAATAAACCACTAAGTTCTAAACCCTCAAAAGAGACGCTCAGTACTGCCGTAGTGGGAATGGTGGGACTCCGGATCTGGTGAAAAAGATCAGAATGTCGTCCAGGTAAACCACTACACAGGAATATAGGAGATCTCTGAAAATATCTAACGACTCCTGAAAAAAATGTGAGGGGCGTTGCAAAGGCGAAGGGATCACCAGAATATTCGAGTGCCATTCCCGAGTGTTTAAGGCCGTCGTTCTCACGGGTTCCCCTCTATAATTCTGAATGGAGGTTGTAGGCACCCCGCAAATCAACGCTGGAAAAGTTTGGGTCCCCTAGGAGTCGGGCAAAAAGGTACGTGCTAAGATATCGTACGGATGATCGGTTTTAATGTGATTTGGGCAGTCCGCGGTAGTCGAGGCACGGGCGCTGGGAACCCGGCATGGTTCTCCACGGTAAAAAAAAAAATCAGCTCCGGCAGGAGAGGGGACGTGCGATTGAGCCGGTTGAAGTGAGGTTCTGGGAGGTAGTTGTCAAAGCAATGGGTCTCGGAACGTTAGAAGGGAGACCCTACACCGGGAAGGATACTAGTCTTCGGCAGGAGATCACTGGGTCAAGCTATAGGCATGGTGAGGGGAGAGTTCATCCGCTTGCTTCTCCTAGAAAACATACCTGAAAGTCCTGGTACTCTGTGCCGCGGAAAACCCGAAGAGCTGTGGGAAATAGCTGTGGAGGAGGTGGGGAGACCATCCTGGGAGAAGGTGCCACTATAGCAAGCAAGACTGGCAGTCGTGTACCCAACACAGAACTTCGCCCGTCTTGCAATCAAGCTTAGGGGCGTGACGTTGCAGCCATGGAAGCCCAAGAAGACTAGTTGGGAAGGAACGGGTAGCAAAAGATCGCGGATCTCTTCTTTATGTAGAGCTCCCCTTGCAGAGACACCGGTTCTGTCGGGAGAGAATATGATCACTCAGTAGTTCGCCTCTGGACAATGAGATTACCAGGATTGGTCTAAACGAACCCTCTAGGGAGACGATACTTAGTCACCTAGGGTAGCATCAATAAAATTCCCGTGACGACGGAGTCCAGGAATGACTGGCCATTTGGGAACGAAATTTCCGGAATGGGTAGTGATCCGAATCGGCAAGGTGAGACGGGGAGAGGTATTGCTTCACACCTAGGGATGCCTCTTCCGAAGCCTAGATGCGCGCATTTCCCGGACGTTGCTGACGGAGCAGACAACCTCTGAGGAGATGTTCTGGGCTGCCTCAGTAGAGGCATCGATTCTCCTCACGTCGTCGGTTAAGTTCTGCGTGTCAGGTGGGCTCTGTCCACTGGCATGGCCTACTTCCATGGTTGCATGGGAAGAAGGCTGTGAAGTCGAAAGAATTACCACCAGGCAAGATGAGGTAGACGCGTGTTTGGAGTTGGTACACGCTCTTGATGGGAGTCCTCACGTCTCTACGAAGAAAAGGATATCAATTGGGTCGCCAGATGGATCAAGCTCACTCAATGAAACACAGAGAGTCCGGGTGGAATGGGCATCCTTAATCTTCGAGGAGCGGCGCGTGCTTCCTTGCTGAGACGCTCTCTTGAGCCTTCGTCAAGGCGACTCCTATGTGGGTGGACTATGCGGTACCAGTTCGTACCCTGGCTTCGGAGCTCACGTGGAATGATGCCGCCCTCTTGCCACTTTCAAAAAAGGGCCTGTCCAGGCGGGTAAAGGAACGCTTTGGCAGCAAGCCGGACCTCCGTCCTCCCGAGTGAACTAATCCTGCTAACAACTCGGATTGATATAGGTTCGCAGAGAAGCAGGAAGGCTGCATCGGAAAGAGGACTCTGCACGGCCCCCGTCGGCGATTTCACAATGGCCCGGTTTTCAGCATCTCCATTGCTGTCCCCTCAAGCCTTGAGGTGGAACATGAGTGGACGGGCCAGTTATCGGAGCAGGAGCTGAACCGTCGCCGAACCCGAGAGCTATGTCTCTACTGCGCCCAGCCGGGACCATTTCCGCAGAAGCTGTCGTACGTTCCAGCGTCCGGGAAACGCTCACACACGGTGCCGCCCTCATCGCGCTCCGCCACGCGCACGCGGTCCCCCCCTAGGTGCAAGTTTCCTCCTCCTACCACCAGTCCATCGCTTCGTCGCGCCCTCGTTGGCCCACCCCCGCGTGTACTATGACTCGGCTCCGCCGCCTTCGCTCTTCTTCGATACCTTCTTTCCCCTGGAATCAGCTCCTGCCGGGAATCTCCTCCCTTGTCCACTTGGCTAACCCGGTACCCGCCCCATACTCGTTCGTCCGGTGAGCCCCCGAAACCCCCTCCCCCCCCTCGCCCTTACCTTCCCTCCCCTCCCCCCTCCGGCTCAGCCGGGCCAGAGACTCCTCAGGGACCCCGATCCAGTACGTGAACCGCCAGTGACACTCCGGTGTGGGGGCGCTAAGTAGGAGATGAGCGGGGGCACGTTCGATCCCGTGCGTACCGCGCGGCGATCCTGTTCGTGGGGGCGGTCACTGGCTGGCATATCGTGCACGCCCCGCGATGCTCGAGGGGAAGAAGGGCAGTAGGCCGGGGTGGGGGACCGGATGCCAGAACCTTGGCTTGGAGGTACCTGGCCCTCGGGGCAGTACCACTGAGACGCTGCCTATCTGGTCATAGACATGTTGTTGCAGCTACGATGTCTCAGTTTTTCCCATGCCTGCGGCCAGAGGACCGGAGCTTTTTGGGGATGTATTTCTCCTGTGAAGAGGCCGATTTGCTGCCCCACATGCGGCCTTACGAACTGGCCTTTTGGACCTCACCTCCCGGATCCAGGCCCACCCGGGGGAGGGTCTAACGCTGGCAGTGCCAGAGGAATCAGCAATGTACGGCCTTACATTCGGGAACATGCAAGAAAGGATTCACTTGTGAAAGTCCTCCCGCCCAGATCAGGCAGCCGGGTTGTTTGCGGCAGCAGAAGAAGGATGGTCCGTCAAGGCCCGTGTATTGTCTACAGGGGTTCTAATAAGATCACCGTAAAAATAACGCTACCCTCTCCCAGTGATCTCAGAGCAGGTTTGACCGTTCTCTAGGGGGCTAAAGTGATTTCAAGTTGGAGGACGAGGAGCCGTATCCTGCGAGAATTCGGGAGGGGGACGAAGGGGGGAAGACTGCGTTCCATAGACCCGAGATGGGACAGTTGAGTACATCGTGATGTCCCGGTGGGCGGCTGTAACGCTCCAGCGTGTGCCAAGAACTCGTCATTGATGTCTTCCGGATCGCTTGTACTCACCTGAGGCTATCGGTACTAGATGAAATGCCGGTTTCTCCGCTGTGCTTACATGACTCTGGCCACAGGACGCAAGGTTCTGCCAAATCGGTCTGGCTGCAACCGACTGTACTGCAAGCGGGAGAATGGGTTTATTCTATCGGAACAGCCCTATCCTTTCTCGGAGACATAGTCTGGTGTAAGGCCAAGATGGACGGTCAAATCTCTCTCGCACGTGCTACTATGGCCCATCCTGTCGGTCTTCGGCGGATACAGACGCTTCCTGGGCTTCGCAATTATTAACGGCAATTGTGTTTCACTCTTCTCCACCGTGGTGGCTTCTCTCGTGGCCCTTACTAGGAAGAATGACGACTCGCCTCGTAGATTTAGCCCCTCCGGAGGAGCGTCAAGGGCGTTTCTGTCGCCGATTACCAAGAGCGCCTTCTCCACCTGCTCTGTTTGGTCTCGCGCCGGATTCCGAGAGAACCGGTCTCTTTGGTGGTGGGCGCCTGTCCGGGGGGGCGGGGGCCTGGGCCTCACACAGAGAAGGTCCAAAGGCAAGATGCGCACCAGTGGGTTCTTCTCTAGAAGAACGTTTCGCCGGCTGAGTGGAACTATGGCCATGGGCGACGGGAAACTCTTTGGAACCATCATAGTTGAGCCCTAGAGGGAGTGGCGACAGTGCTGGAGGGGGCGCGTCACCCAAGCGCGACATCTTTACAGACACACATAAATGTGTGATACCGTCAGACGGCCCATAACGTCTTATACCCTCGCCAAGTCGCATTTTTTTTCTCGTTGAGTTTCGTTTACATTTCCGCTGTGAGGATAACGGTCATGGCTGATGCACATCGTCTCGTGCGCGGACGTGGTCGGTGATGACCCGAATGTCTCAACTTTTATTGGTCTCCCCGTCGGTTGGGTCACGTTGACCTCCCGTGGTATCAAAAACATTCCTACGGGCAAGACTTACGGGGCTCGCTATGGCACGCAGGAGGAAGATTGGGTGGGGCGGGCATGAGAAGCCGTGGTGGGTTGGGTCAGCCGGAGCTTGGATAGGCTTAGGCTGTGATCGCGGCGCTCTAGCTGGTGGCCGTATCGAAGCTCGTTGGAGGCAAGGATAGCGTCCCCTTGCCTGGGTCACTTGTGGCGCGGATACAAGGTCCCAGGCACTAGGCCCGCAGGTGCTCTTGATTACGCATGCCTTGCCGGAAATCCATTGGGACGCACATAGCGATGGGACTTTGTCACAGAACCTACCAGTCGCCTCGGGAATTCAAGGTCTCTGGGTCGTGACGACCGGTCTCAAATAAATTGTCCACTTTGCGTGCCTCTCCATGGCTCTGCCATCTGCCACAACTTGGCTAATCTTTTCTGCGGCATATCTTCGGCTGCAGTGGACTACCCAAACACATTGTCTCCGACCGCGGTGGGTCCAATTTGTTTAAGATTTGGGTGCATTGGCTCCCGTTCTGCAAGACCAAGTTGGAACTTTTCATGCGCATACCACCCTCAGTACCATAATGGGCGAGGGTGGAGAGAGTGAACCAGAGTCTGGGAGAATACTGCGCCTCTTCGGGGGCTCGGACGCAGGTCAGGGACCGAGCTGATCACCGTGGCTGAAGTTTGCGGATTATACATGTCGGGCATGACGGAAGCTTGCCGGCGTCTCCCCTTCTTTGAAGTCTATGGCCGCACCTCTGCACCCGCCCCTCCCTCCTGCCTTCCTGACTCGGATGTGCCCGACTGTCTACGAACAGGGTCGGGATATCTAGGCCATCAGCCAGGAGAACGACGATTGTTGCCCTATCTTCGGCCTCTGCCCGTAGGAAAGTGCGCAGGCAGATCTTATGTGCAAAGACCTGCCACGACAGTGTCGCCCTGGGGACAAAGTTTGGCTCTCCTGCAAGAAGTATGTCGCGCCTGAAAGGGCCCTAGTCTTAATATTGGGCCTCGCTGCTCGGACCCTTCAAGATTCTTCGGAAGTTGAACCCTTGGTGTCATCACATGCTTTGGTGTGCCTCCATCTCTGACGGATCCCACAACGATTTCATGTAGCCTCCTTAAGGCCTCGGTTGAGGAACCGGTTCTTCTGGAAGAAAGTGACGCCCGTCCCAGTAGAGAATCCACTGACATCTTCGAGGGAATGGACTTTGGGGCTAGGAAAATGGGTCAGAGGGAGGACGTTTATTCCGCGTGGAGTGGAGGGGATTCGGACCCGAGGAGAGATCACTGGGAGCTCCTGAATCTAACATCCTCTGAATCGGGATCTCATCCTCAGAGTTTCTGCAGACGAAAAAGGGGGGGAGGCCACTAAGGGGGGGGGACTGTTAACGGGTTGCGCCGCGGTCCGCGACCACGGACCGCTGGTCACATCCGCGCTCCCCATAAACGGGTCCCACGGCCGGTGGACGGGGGAGCCGCTGGGCGCGACGGCCGTCGCTGGCACCACCCTCCGTGCCATCCACTCTACCTGGCGCCATCGCGTCCCTGTCCTGGTCAGCTGGCACCCGGCCGGCCGGAAGGCGCATGCGGCGCCACCCTGGGCGCGGCTGTGCGCGCGTCCTTGTGAATTTAAAGGGACGCAGTGCGCCGGTATTTGGGTGAATTACCGGGCGCTGGTCCTATGATAAGTGTTGCACCCACGTCACTTCCCTGCTGGATCTACGTTGCCACGAGCACCTAGAGGAAATGCGGTTCTTAAAGTGTATTCCTGCTTTACCGTGTACCAGACCTCTCGCTACGTACCCCTACGGAACTTCTGCGCCTGCCCTGACCTTCTGCCTGGTCCAAACACGGAACCTTTGTGCCTGCCATGACCTTCTGCTTGCACACGACTACGATTTTCGGGACCTACGATTCTGTACCACGCTGCACCTCGAACGCCCACTGCAGGGGGGACAGACTGGTAGCTCACGCCGCGCAAGTTCCATCCCGCTTTGCGGCGGGCTCTGGTGAAAACTGGGGGCTACTTAGATTCCGTTCCCTGGCGTGGCTTAACTACCATCGCTTGCGGTGGTCCGGCAGATCCACTACCCAGCCGTCACAAGCAGCAGTTTCACAACGTGGAGGAGAAAGCGGCGTCTCCTGTCCAAGTTTTTGGTGTGGCTGGGCAGGAAGCACATTCAACCAGTGGGCCATTAAGGACATGTACTGGCCCTGACCGTAGTTACAGCTCCACACGTCCACGCTGCAGTGCACCTTGGAACAAACCGATAAGCTCAAGGACTGGCCTACCTTCTGTTCTACATATTTGTAAATGGCTGGTACTGCCTTTTTGGAAAATAAATAACGGCTTGGAACTCTCCACCTCGGCTCTGCACATGCCATTAATTCTCTGAACGGTGCAGAGTCCACCATTTGGAAAGGGAGGGACTGCAGTACCAACAACTTGGACAGGAGCACCGTCGGCTTCTGCACCTTCAGATGGTTGGACGCATACTGTTGTCTCTTTGCAATCGCCTCGTTGAACGACTGCTGGCACCTTGAGTAGCGAGGAACTGGAGCGTCTTTTCCGGGAGATGATGGCAAAGAGAAACAGCTCCCTTCTGCAGAGGTGGTGGGGCCTTGACTGGCTGCAATGGCATGCGTGCCACTGGGCGCTGCTGCTGCTGTGGCGGCAGGATGGACCACCACATCTGAGCCACATTTCTCCCAGGCCACCAGATGGTGACGCTGCATGTGTTGATGCAGGGCCATCGTGCCAACGTTAGCTCCCTTGCCACGCTTTACTTTCTGCCCACAGATTTTACATATACCCATATTCGGCTCCTCCGGTGTCTTAGCAAGGAACTGCCACACCGCAAAGTAGCTAAATTTTAACTGCCAACGCTCCACACGGAGTGACTACTACCCCCCGCTGCCTCGCTGACCTGGGGCCGCTACTTTCTTGGACCTGTGATGCGGGTTTTCTACCCCATGGCCGCTTGGCTCCCGACCTTGCACTGCTGCTAACCTGCTGACTCGCGGCCACAGTACCTACTTGCTGGCTGCGCCGCTGCCTGAGGCGCAAGCTAACGCCCTCTTCTACTGACAATGATGAAGCCCTTGCTTCACCCGGCTCCCAAGTGCGGTCGGTACATCATCATTGATTATTGTTTGATCTTCACTGCTTTTCCTCCTCAACGGTTTTGGTATGCAGAGGCTTACCCCTCACAACATCACCTCCCATGCCACTCTCCACATCTATACCTTGCCGCCTACTGCAAGAAGCAGGGGATATTGGCCCCATTTCTTCGCTGCCAAGTAGCTGCTGATTATCCTCCTCAAACTGTTCATCCTCGCTGTATAGTGGCGCTGAGCCCAGACCATAATGTAGATCTCTGGCTGAGGAACCGGAAATGACAGGGCGGTTGAGGACAGGTGAGGGCCGCTGATCGCTCCCGGGCCATGCCAACAAAGGGGTTGTGTCTGACGTTCCCACCAACTCTTGGTGGGGTTTTGTCATATGTCATCGGGAGGATGTGGATGACCCCTATCAACCAATCAAGAACCCTTGGGTTGCTGGTAAACACCGGCCGCTAGATGACACCGGCAGTTCTTGGCCTCAACGAGTGACCCTTGCTGCGACGTCCCTTACGGGTGCTCGCACCTGTGCCTGCTCCAGGAATGTTGATGGCACTGCCACTGCATGTGAAGAGCCTCCCACCTCTCTATCTGACATACTGTTTTTTCACAAATGTACGACTTGTTTAATTGAAGATATCTGTATATGATATTACACACCCCTATTTGACTCCAAATGAACCCACTAACAAGTTGGGGGAACCCTTGGATATAAATTGCGCTCCACAAATGGGCAGGAAGAATTTTACTTGTATGTGCCGTATAAAAACACTGTGTATTTTACTGAATATAAAAGCGCAAACAGGCTTAATTAACCTTCGGATATGAATTATGCCACAGGCAAAATTTCTTCTTTGGCGTTGAAAAACACAGTTTCTTTTACTGACTACAACAGCATAAAAACACTTAATTAACCCTTGATTCTAAATTGCGCAAAAGAAATGAGATGCCAAAAATTAACAGCTATGTGGCGTGTTAAAACGACGTGTATTTTACTAACTACAACAGCAGAAAAACACTTAATTAACCTTCGGATATGAATTATGATACAGGCAAAATTTCTTCATTGGCGTTTAAAAAAAAACAACCTTTCTTTTACTGATTACAATAGCACAAAGACATTTAAGTAGCCCTTGGATATAAATTGCGCAAAATTTCTTCATTAGTGTTTAAAAAAAAAACCTTTCTTTTACTGATTACAATAGCACAAAGACATTTAAGTAGCCCTTGGATATAAATTGCGCAAAAGAAATGAGCAGCCAAAAATGAACTGGTATTTGGATTGAAAAAAGCCTGTTTCTTTAACTGAATACAACAGCAAAAACAGGCTTAGATAACCCTTGGATATTCAATATGCTCCAGGACTGAGCAGATAGCATTAAAATGTATATGCAGCTGAATTGGACGCACACTGGACTTCAATTCCAATAACCCACAAAATCAAAATTAGAACGTAAGAGAAGCAGTCTCTGAGAAAAGCTGTGACACCCCCCAAAAAATTGCTGTATACAAGTTCTTTCTTTTGTGTGAGATCTCAGCTACAGGAGCTGCAGCAGCTACGACACGGCACAGAGGAATGTGAACTGCCAGTGTCGCGTCCGGACTTAGATAGTGCGGTGACATCACAGAATCCCACCGGTCTCTGATCGGCTTCATCTCTGCACTTGTCATTAAGGCTACTCCTTTCTTCCTCCTAGAGTTCTTTGCCCCATGTAACGCCATGTGCTTGTAGCCATTTTATCAATTAAAAGCACGCTTCGTTCCCGCGAATCAACCCAAACTTCGACTTCGTTCAGAATCAAAGTTTTCCTGAACTTCTAAACGAATTCCACTTCGTTAGAATCGATTCGCCCATCTCTAGTAATGACACCTCCTGTATGGAGAAACTAGTCACATGCATTGCTCAGGTGGGATTTTGGTCCATTCTTCCACAACAACACGCTTCAAATCCTGAAGCTTTCATGAGCTCCTTCTAAGAACTCTGAGCTTTAGTTTCTTCAAAAAGTTTTCTATTAGATTCAGGTCAGGTGATTGGTTGTGCCATTTTAGCAGCTTTATTTTCTTTCTCTGAAACAAATTGAGAGTTTCCTTGGCTGTCTATTTGGGATCATTGTCTTCTTGAAGTGTCCACCTTCGCTTCATCTCTGTCATCCTTGTAGATGGCAACAGATTTTTTTCTTATCAAGAATGTCTCCCTTCATTGTTCCAAACATCCTTCCTTCAACCATAGGTTTGCCAGTGATGTATGCTGAAAAGTAGCCATGAAGGTTGAGTGCCTTTTTTTTGCTTTTTTTTAAATAACTGTATCTGCTGATACCAGGTCTTTATTTAGCTCTACACCAGTGGTCCTTGGCTCTTGGACAACTCTTCTGATATTCTTTTTCACTCCTCTGTCAGAAATCTTTTGGGTAGTACCTGGTCATAGATAGTTTATGGTGAAATTAACTTCTTTCCACTTCCAGATTATGGCCCTAACAGTGCTCAAGAGAGAACTTAAGTAGGTTAGAAATTATTATGTAACCAATGTCATCGGTATGTTTCATAACAAAGATCTTGAGACTGCTCACTGGTTTTACCCATCAAGAGATTTTTATTGTGTGACACTTTAGTATTAAGACATCTTTTAACAGGCCATCAGTTAAACCAGCTGATATTATTTTTCACTAAGTAGCAGGATTGCTTTCTAATTACTGATATATTTCAGCTGTCATGATTTCTATGGCTTTTTGCACCTCTTTTTCTTAATGTATTCAATAATTTTTCCCTGTGTCATTTCTCATTATAACACATAACTTCATTTATGGACATCTATGGTTTGATTTCTTTGCCTTTGTGGATTGGATAGATGTTACTGAAATCGTGTGAGAATCTCATGCCAATAACACCTTTAGAAATATATTTATTAGAAAATTGGTGACGTGTCAAATATTTATTTCACCCGCTGCATATTTACTTGATTCTTCCTCCCTCTCAAGCACGTGTGATCTGTTCTTTACATTTTGTCTCCGTAGGTGCTGTATAACTGACCAGTCTCTGTGTTTTTATAGAATTTACATGCATGTGCAACTGAATGTCATCATAGACTCTGGCTGAGTCAGTATGGTATATATCAGGAGTGCACAACGTGTGGCCCCCAGTGCTCCTCTGTGCGACCCCCAGCCATAAGGACATAAGTGTGCTTTGTCTCTGTCCTCATACTTCAGAAAGTAATGTTCCCATATTTGTTCCCAAAAGAAAAAATACTACACTTTCTTACCTTTTATCCCTTAGTAAATTTGTAAATACACTTACAGGGAAAACATGGTTATCGCAAAAAGGATTTTTCAAGAGTGGCAGCAGCAGATGTTATAGTTGTGTATATGTCCACAAAACATAGACTTTTACCAGCACAGAGAATAGCAGTAATTAGCATTAATAGCTTTATAAATTGCAACAAACACCATGTAGTGTATGCTATTGGGTGTAGCACTTGCAACAAACGATATATTGGATGTACTATCTGTATTCTGACTCAATAACTTGACTGTAAGGGCGCATCCACACGGCAGTGGTCAAATACCGGCCGGTTTGCCGGTTTGACCTGTTTTTTGGCCGCCCGGTCCCCAAAAACCTTTAAAAACTCTTAAAAGTTCTCCTATTCTGTTTTAAACACTAAAAAAAATGTAACTTTATTATTATCAGCAAATTTACTCTTAACTTCCTATAACAAACACTAATTTAAAAACCTGATCTCTAACCTCATCATTTAACCCTTTTTGCTTCGAGAGAGGGAATAACTCCCTTTCTATTATCAAGTCGGTGAACCCCACCACTAACAGGGAAGCCTTATATCTATAAACAAAGTACTAGCTTCAGTAAGGGATCCCAAAACCAACTACTTGGGCAGTCGTCCCTAATCTCATAGACACAGAACAAATAAGGCCCCCCTTGTGACAAACCCTCTGTAGCAGGTGACACTTGAAGGCAGAGGGGAGAGATCACAATTTTTAAAAAGTCATATCTGACCTCGCCGACATGTTTCGCCAGCTAAAACCCGGTTTTTTCAAGGCTTATAGTCCGATCACATGTGGTCTGAGCTCACTTCCTTTTATATCATGTTAGGGAAACACCCCGTTTTAGGTGCTCACCAATTACCCAAACAGAGAATCCACATAAAACCCACCCCCCCCTTCCGTGCGCACACTCATAATATGTCCTGCTAAGCTGCCACCATGCTCTCATTTAGCCAAAACCCTTTAGTCAAAATTTGCCATCTCCATAACGGGCTGCGCCCCATCTTTTCCCTACTGGGCCCGTGCCAATGCACTGCACCAACAAGCACCTCAGCCCTGACTGTGATGGGCTTCCGTCTCACTTCTCTCATATTATTGCAACTGCGTGCCTCACCCTAGAATGAATTTAAACAGACTAGGTGTCACATTACACGCACACTGCCAACTTTGTCAATTCCCATAAGCCCCTTCTCTTCAATATCTAATATGCATTTTTCATTGGGAATATAAACTCCACTGTACAATAGACCACTGTCATATTATCTTCCCAAAAGCACTTCCCTATAAAATGTAATATGCATATTTTTCCAAAAGAGCTGCAGGCCCCATTAAAACCAGTT
>JAODAL010042944.1:0-34320 GCA_025379985.1 Phyllomedusa bahiana | reverse complement strand
AAATTTAAAGGGGCAGTGCGCCGGTAATTTGCATCCCGGGCATGCTCCTATTTAGGTCCGGGCCCCTTCCCTGCCGGCCCTCCCCGGACCTTAGTGTGTCTACCTGAAAGCTTTTCCTAGTCTAGTCTAGTCTTGTCTATCCGTGTACCGTACCCCTTGCCTACGTTTATCGACCACGTCTCTTGCCGCCTGCCCTGACCGTCTGCCTGTCCACGTTTACGATCCAGAGCCGCCTGTCCTGACCTTCTCCCTGTCCCCCGACCACGAGCTTGCTGACGAATCTGTACTACGTCTACCCTTGGCGCCACCCGCAGGCAAGTCCCCAGTGGAACGACCTGGTAGAACCCCGCCGCAGAAAAGTCCATCCCGCTTTGCGGGGCTTCTGGTGAATACCGGGACCTAATTAGATTCCGTTCCCTGGCGTGGGCTTCCACCATCGCCTGCGGTGGTCCAGCGGATCCACTACCCGTCCGTTACACAAGTATGTATTAAAAGACACTAAGGCTATGTTCACACGGCTTAAATCTGGACGTATTTCAGTCCGTAATTACGCGCCGGAGTGCGCAAATTACGGGTGAAAACGTCCCAGTCATTACGGTAAATCCACATTTTCTCATAGAGAACTATGGATTACGCCTCCTCTCCCTGCTCGGCAAATACGCCGAGGGGGGAGATAAGTGACATGTGAATTACCAGTGGTGTATACGCGACGCTGGTAATACAAGTCTATGGCCGGCGAGGTGCCGTCCCCCGCTCCCGCCCCGCCCCCGCGGCGTAATTGCGGGGCGACGTGTATGAACCTGGTGCCGAGTCGCCAGTTCTACCTGTTTTTTAATAGTGTACGATCCGACAGTCTGTATGAAAGGGTCTCCCAGCACTTATAAATGTGTCCAAACTTTGGTGCATTCTATGACTCTGCTGCATCACGACCCCACATCTTTGGCGCATTCAAAAGTGTCGTGTCTGGCGTACAATGTGCCAAGTTCTTGTGTACGATGGTTCATTTCATATACCTATAGAGCAGGGCTACGACAGTTTGTTTGGGCCAAAGCACGCCAAAAAAGTGGCGCAGCCCCGTTCATACATGTCGTTCTAGGTGTCAGGATTAGTGTTGAGCGAACAGTAAAAAGTTCTAGTTCGATTAGAACCTCGAGTTGTGAGTTTGGTTCGAAGTTCTATTCGAACAGGAACTTCGAACCCCATTAAAGTCTATGGGAGAAGATGTTCTGGTTAATTTTTATACCTATACAGGTGAGGAGAAGCTGGAATTACCATCCAAAACAGCAAACTGGATACATGGAACAACTTAGTGAAGAAAAAATTTTGGCTCTAAGAGCGACAGAAAAAAATTTTATAGGCTAAAATACTTAATTCTTTAAGTCTAACTGAAAAGATGAGGACAGCTGTAAGCAGGGGTGCAGCTATAGGAGGTGCAGCGGTAGCGGCTGCTATGTGGCCCTGCATCCTGAGGGGGCCCAAAAGCCCCTTTGACACACAGGAGATTTGGAGACGGTGTGTAATACAGTTACTAAACCCCCAAAACTGCAAAAACTGAACTTTTGGGCACTGCGTTTGATTTAGCAAATCCAAGCACTCTGTATAATATATATCCATGTATAAGAGAGTTAGGCGTTATGTGAGCCTGCAAATGTCGCCAAATAACAGCTTCTGGGTGTGGGAAAGATGCGGCCAGCAATACCAAACTCCCTAACTATTGATGTCTATGGAGAGGAAAATGCTATCTAAGAGCAGTCTGTACTGTACAGAGAGTGAGCTGTAAATGGCGTTCACAAGGCAATACAGTGAAATATATATAACATGGTCATGTGATTTTAGCAGCCAATGAGAGCCCTACACCTCAGCAATGACATTTTTGACACTCCTCTGTGCTCTGCATTGATTGGATGGCTGCCATAAGTGCAGAAAGGTGAGTGGATGGCTGCCAAAAGTGCAGAAAGGTGAGTGGATGGCTGCCAGAAGTGCAGAAAGGTGAGTGGATGGCTGCCAAAAGTGCAGAAAGGTGAGTGGATGGCTGCCAAAAGTGCAGAAAGCCGCTGAAAACAGAACGAAAGTAGTGTGTCAAACTAGACCTAGAACTAGAACTTGACTTGCACGAACAGTAACATGTTCGGTTTGATTTGAGTTCTAAAAATTCAAGAAGTTCTACTAGAACTTAAAGGGGTTTTGCCACGATCTCATCTCATACCTCCTGCATCCAGCTCTTCAGCTCTGTATACTCAGAAGGGGGCGTGTGTGATTTATTTGAATTGCATATCATGTGACCCAGCAGGATGACATCACCAGGCCTTTCCTCTCTCTAGTCAAAGGTCTGTTTATGTATAGAGCTGTGAGTAGCTACACTGTAGCTCAGGGAGGACATATTTGCTTTACAGCACACGGGTCCTTGGTTCAAATCCCTGCAGGAACTTAACCTGTGGATTTTCTTTTCTTCGTTATCAATGCACAAACCTGATTGAGGGTTCTTTTTTTTATTACTAACTAGTCCAAAGGACAGGAGTAGAATGACAGTACCCAGGGTTTGAACACTCAGTAGCTGCCTGAGAAGAGAGATGATGTCTGAGCATGTGCGACCAGGACTGAGGAGCTCACAGACCTGGTCGTATCCCCTGGAGATGAGCTGTAAACAATGGATCACTAAAGGAGCAGCTAAAACAAAAACGGTGCAGAATTTTTAATAATGATGAATGGTGAAAATGTTTATTATTTAATTTTCAAATTTCCCACGTCAATTTTACTTCGTGGCAAAACCCCTTTAACTTTTTTAGAACAGTTCAATCAACACTAGTCAGGACACATAGAGCATCACTGCTTGGAGATGTGTAATACACAAACACTAGTCAAATAGCTTGAATACTACGGATGGGTAAAAAGAAAAATTGGTGATTTCCCAGTTCAGAAGTATGGCTTCCCAGAACCTGAAAAAAAGTGCTGTCAGTCACATCTATCCCACCCACATGCAGCTGCTCGTCTTGTAAACATTGGGGACAGTATAAGTGGTCAAAACAGATTTTTTTTTTTTTTTAAAAAGTTTAAAACGCGTGGGTGATCTAGTATGTCATAATACAACATTTTTCACAAATGTTTAAATTTAAAGACACGGTACACTCAAAATACAGTTAGCACAGAATACAGAAGTGAGGCACCATCTTATACAGGATATGTACAAGGGGCGAGGGATTACAGCACTGTGTAAATACGGATATGTGCAAACCCTTTGGGACCCGTGATAGCAGCCACTGATCTAGGAAACAGACATTCCCTACAATGTCGATGAAGAAACTCCCTTCAATCATGTGGAAAGAAGGAATCCAGTTTGAACAAGTGTTAGATCAATCAGATAGGAAATGTTTGCCCGGAGTTTTATGTTATGCATTAATAAAAACAGAAATATGCAGATTTGGTGGAACTGTTTGTTGGACCTGGTCTACTTGATTTAGAGAATTTTTGCTAAAGTAAATATTTTAGATGTTTTATAAACTTGGACACAAGTAGATCTGGGATGTTTGGACATTCCACATAGCGGAGAAAACAGAATTTCATTTTTAAGAAATGACTGTGTCTGAAGAGTAAATGTAGAAGTTAATAAAAAATAAAATAAAACATTGCACATAAAAGTACATCGAAAAGTGCGACCCATCTTCAGGCATTGACTTCTTTATGTCCTTCTGTTTGGCTATAAAACCCAACATGCGTAATGAAAAAAGTCAGGGACATACATGCATTGAACTAGGTTTTCTAAATATTTTTAGCATTGAGGAACCCCTGAAAAAATACTTACAGTGGGGACGGAAAGTATTCAGACCCCTTAAAAATTTTCCCTCTTTCTTTCATTGCAGCCACTTGTCAATTTTTTTGCTCATTAATTTACACTCTGCACCCCCCCACCACCATTTTGAAAGAAAAAACCCAGAAGTGTAGATATTTTTTCAAATCTATTAAAGAAAAACTGAAATATCACATGATCGTAAGTATTCAGACCCTTTGCTGTGACACTCACATGCTGACCATTTCCTTCTGATCCTCCTTGAGGTGGTTCTACTCCTTCACTGGAGTCCAGCTGTGTTTAATTAAACTGATTGGACTTGATTAGGAAAGGCATACGCCTGTCTATATAACACCTCCCAGCTCACACTGCTTGTCAGAGCACATGAGAATCATGAGGTCTAAGGCCATTTTCACACGGCTTAAAACTGGACATATTTCAGTCCGTAATTACGCGCCGGAGTGGGCAAATTACGGCTGAAATACGTCCAAGTCATTACGGTAATCCACCGTTTCTCATAGAGAACTATGGATTACGTCTCCTCTCCTTGCTCGGCGAATCCGCCGGGCGGGGAGATAATGGACATGTGAATTACCAGCGGCGTATACGCGCCACTGGTAATGCAAGTCTATGGGCCGGCGAGGTGCCAGCCCCCCGCACCTTTCCCCGCTCCCGCCCCCGGCCACACGGCGTAATTGTGGGGCGTAATTATGCCCTGCAAATACACCGTGTGAACCTAGCCTAACTCCTAAACGAGCACCCACCGACTTTTGACGTCAGCTGGTGCCGGTCGTTCGTCTGCAGCGACGTTTTTTGGCGTTGCTGCAGACATCGGAGCATCTCCTGCAGGCACTGGGGAGCGGAGGAAACCTCCGCAACCCAGTGCTTTAACCCTTTGATTGCGGCGGTGCGTTACCGCAGCGCAATCAAAGGGTTTCCCTGCTCTGTCAGGTGATCGGAACGCCCGGTGACCCGACAGAGCTTGGGGAACGGCTGCACAGTCAGCCCTGGGGACCTAGAGTGACCCCAGGGCTGTCTGTGTTCTAAGCTAGTGACCAGGACACACTGTGTGTTGTCCTAATCACTGCCTGTGTCAAACTGACACAGATTAGAATGTATTAGCATATATGAATATGCTAATACATTGCTAAGTGTAAAAAAAAAATTAAAAAATGTTAAACAGTTCTCCCTTCATGGGAGTAAAAAAAAACCATAAAAAGTGTAAAAAAAAAATAATAAAAAAATAAATAATAAAATAAATATTTAATAAAAAATAATTGTGCATAAATTACACGCACAAAAAAACCTACACATATTTAGTATCCACACGACCGTAATAACCTGTAGAATTTATCTAACAAGTTATTAAGTGTGAAATGTGAATGGTGTAAAAAAAAACAAAAAAAAAACAACAATTTTTTAAAATAAAAGAAAATAACGAGAATTATTTATAAGTGAACTTAAACTATTCCCCCATAAAGTACAACTCGTCTCGAATAAACCGAGGCCTCATACAACTGCGTCATTGAAAAAATAAAAAAGCTACAACTGTTGAAACGCAAGGAGGCAAAAACTAAAAAAAAATGTTCTGGTCATTAACTACTTTTCAGGCGTTCAGCTTAAGGGGCTAAGGAACAGCCCAAGGAGCTCAGAGACAGAATTGGGGCAAGGCACAGATCTGGTCAAGGTTACAAAAGAATTTCTGCAGCCCTCAAGGTTCCTAAGAGCACAGTGGCCTCCATGATCCCTAAATGGAAGAAGTTTGGGACGACCACAACTCTTCCTGGACCCGGCCGTCCAGCCAAACTAAGCAATCGTGGGAGAAGAGCCTTGGTGAGAGAGGTAAAGAAGGAGCCCAAGGTCACTGTGGCTGAGCTCCAGAGATGCAGGAGGGAGATGGGAGAAAGTGCCACAAAGTCACCGATCACTGCAGCCTCCACCAGCCGGGGCTTTTTGGCAGAGTGCGGCCGACGGAAGCCTCTCCTCAGTGCAAGACATATGAAAGCCGCCGACAGAAGCCTCTCCTCAGTGCAAGACATAGGAAAGCCGCAGACGGAAGCCTCTCCTCAGTGCAAGACATATGAAAGCCGCAGACGGAAGCCTCTCTTCAGTGCAAGACGTATGAAAGATACAGACGGAAGCCTCTCCTCAGTGCAAGACATAGGAAAGCCGCAGACGGAAGCCTCTCCTCAGTGCAAGACATAGGAAAGCCGCAGACGGAAGCCTCTACTCAGTGCAAGACTTATGACAGCCGCAGACGGAAGCCTCTCTTCAGTGCAAGACGTATGAAAGATGCAGACTGAAGCCTCTCCTCAGTGCAAGACATAGGAAAGCCACAGGCGGAAGCCTCTCCTCAGTGCAAGACATAGGAAAGCCGCAGACGGAAGCCTCTACTCTGTGCAAGACATATGAAAGCCGCAGACGTACGCCTCTCCTCAGTGCATGACACATTAAGCCACAGGCGGAAGCCTCTCCTCAGTGCAAGACATAGGAAAGCCACAGGCGGAAGCCCCTCTCAGTGCAAGGCACATGAAAGCCACAGACGGAAGCCTCTCCTCAGTGCAGGACATATGAAAGCCGCAGACGGAAGCCTCTCCTCAGTGCAAGACATAGGAAAGCCACAGACGGACGCCTCTCCTCAGTGCAAGACACATGAAAGCCACAGGCGGAAGCCTCTCCTCAGTGCAAGACATAGGAAAGCCGCAGACGGAAGCCTCTCCTCAGTGCAAGACATATGAAAGCCGCAGACAGTTTGCAAAAAAAACACATGAAGGATCCCAGACCATGTGAAATAAGATTCTCTGCTCTGAGGAGACCAAGATTGAACTTTTTGGTGTTAATTGTAAGCGGTGGAGAAAACCAGGCCCTGCTCATCACCTGCCCAATACAATCCCAACAGTGACACATGGTGGGGGCAGCATCATGCTATGGGGACAGGGACATGACGACTGTTGCAATTGAAGGAAAGATGAATACGGCCAAGTACAGAGATATCCTGGATGAAAACCTCTTCCAGATGCTCTGGACCTCAGACTGGGCCGAAGGTTCTTCTAAGCACAGAGGTGAAATAGCAAAGCAGCGGCTTCAGAACAACTCTGTGACCATTCCTGACTGGTCCAGCCAGAGCCCTGACCTAAACCCAATTGAGCATCTCTGGAGAGACTTGAAAATGGCGTCCACCAACGTTCACCATCCAACCTGAGGGAACTGGAGAGGATCTGCAAGGGAGAACGGCAGAGGATCCCCAAATCCTTTGTCTGAAAAACTTGTTGCATCATTCCCAAGACGACTCATGGCTGTACTGGCTCAAAGGTGCTTCTACTCAATACTGAGCAAAGGGTCTGAATACTTAAGACCATGTGAGATTTCAATTTTTCTTGTTTAATAAATTTGCAAAAATATCTACATTTTCTTTCAAGATGGGGGCAGAGTGTACATTAATGAGCAAAAAAAATTTACGTTTTGGATCTTACAAAATGGCTGCAATGAAAGAGTGAAACATTTAAAGGGTTCTGAATACTTTCCGTACCCACTGAATCTCATGGAACTGCTCACAATAAGTTACTGTTTTTTATGAAACAAAAAAGGTTTACCCCTTAAGCCAAAAGCCTGAAAAATACTTAATGACGCAGAAAGAAGTGCAGCTCGGTCTTAAGAAGATTAAAATAGACAAATCACCAGGTTCTGATGGAATACACCCCCTGTGTCCTAAGGGAAATAAGTAATGTGATAGATAGGCCCCTATTCTTAATATTTATGGACTGTATAGCAACGGGTATGTCCCAAAGGATTGGTGCATAACAAATGTGGTGCCAGTATTCAAAAACGGATCAAAAGTGATCCTGGAAACTATAGGCCGGTAAGTTTAACCTCTGTTGTAGGTAAAATGTTTGAAGGTTTTCTCAGAGATGCTATCCTGGACTATCTCACTGAAAATAAATGTATAACGCCGTTCCAGCATGGGTTTATGAAGGATCGGTCCTGTCAGACTAATCTCATCAGCTTCTATGAGAGGGTTAGTTCTAGACTGGATTGGGATGAGGCCTTGGATGTTATAGATCTAGATTTTTCTAAAGCACTTGATACTGTGCCACATAAAAGGTTGGAAAGTAAAATGAGAATGCTTGGACTAGGGGAAGATGTGTGCAAGTGGGTAAGTAACTGAAGCTTTGATAGAAAACAAAGGGTGGTGATTAATGTTGCATACTCAGACTGGATCCCTATTACTAGTGGGGACCACAGGAGTCAGTATTGGGCCCTATTCTCTTTAATATATTTATGACCTTACACATGGATTGCACAGTAGAATAACCATTTTTGCAGATGATATTGAGCTTTGTAAAGTAATCAATAGATGTAATCAATGTTTTATTACAAAGGGATCTGGATAAGTTGGAGGCCTGGGCAGACAAGTGGCAGATGAGGTTTAGGCTAAGTTCACACGGCTTAAACTGGGACGGATCTCGCCCCGTATTTCGCGCCGTACTGTGCTAAATACGGGGCGAGATACGTCCCAGTCATTACGGTAATCCACGGTTCTCATAGAACTATGGATTACATCTCTTCTCCCCGCTCGCACAATACGGCGAGCGGGGAGAGAAGTGACCTGTCAATTACTAGTAATGCTATTAATAAATGTCTATGGGGCCAGCGGGCTGCCGCCCTCCCCCCCCCCCCGCATCGCGGGAGTCGGCGTGAGCTCCCATAGTCCCGGCGTAATTGCGGGGCGTAGTTATGCCCCGCAAT
Source organism: Phyllomedusa bahiana (assembly GCA_025379985.1). NCBI lineage: Eukaryota > Metazoa > Chordata > Amphibia > Anura > Hylidae > Phyllomedusa > Phyllomedusa bahiana. The sequence goes on along the minus strand of JAODAL010042944.1, from coordinate 25,790 downwards.
TATGCAGTGTGAACCCTCCCTTAAGAGTATTTTCACACGGGGTAATTTTGCCGCGCATTTTGTCGCGTATTTACGCTCTAATATGGGCGAGATGCGTGCCGAAATTACGGTAATCCATAGTTCGCATAGAGAACTATGGATTACGCCTCCTCTCCCCGCTCGTACAATATGATCGTATTTGATAATACTGTACTTAGGGCTGATAGCGCGGGCTCCCGAGACACACAATGTATTGTGCCGCGTACTGTACTGTACCAGTGTCAGGCTGCAGCTGCCAAGGCAAATAGGATCATGGGGTGTATTAAAAGGGGCATAGATGCACATGAGAACATCAATCTCCCATTATATAAGTCACTGGTCAGACCACACATGGAATATTGTGGACAGTTTTGGGCACCAGTGCACAGGAAAGACATTGTAGAGCTTGAACGGGTTCAAAGGCGGCAACAAAAATAATAAAAGGACGGGTTGGACTGGAATACCCAGAAAGATTAGCAAGATTAGGGTTATTTAGTTTAGAGAAAAGACAGCTTTATATAAATATATTAAGGGCTAATATAGATATCGCTCCCAAGATTTATTTATACCCCGGACTGTATCCAGTGCAAAGAGGAAATAAGTTTTCTACATAAACATAGAAAAGGATTCTTTGCTGTAAGAGCAGTGAGAATGTGAGGTCATAGATTAAGTTGACAAATAAATTACTGCAGAGTTTAAAAATATATATATATTTTTTTTACACCATTCAAATTTCACAATTAATAACCAGTTAGATTAATTCTACAGATTATTACTGCTGTGTTGATACCTAATATGTGTAGGTTTTTATTAAATATTTATTTTTATTTTATAATTAATTTATTTTTTCTACACTTTATTTTTTTACCTTTTTTTTTTTAAATCCCATGAAGAGACAAATTTTTATTTACACTTAGTAATGTATTACCCTGTTTCCCCGAAAATAGGCCTACTGCATTTTTTTTATGCTCTGTGTTGATACTATATGTGTAGGTTTTATTAAATATTCTATTTTATTTATAATTAATTTATTTTTTCTACACTTTGTTTTTTACCTTTTTTTTAAATCCCATTAAGAGACAAATTTTTATTTACACTTAGTAATATATTACCGTAGCATATTCTTGTATGTTAATACATTACAATCTGTGTCAGTTTGACACAGGCAGCAGTTAGAGAAGCACACAGTGGGCGACATGTCCCAATACGCATGCGCCGTTTTTTTGGTCTATTTTGCACCAAAAATACTGTTCACACCATATTCTAACTGTAAATGAACTCTAATATACCAAAACTAGGCGCATTACTACGCTGGGCACGACACAGCGTATTTAAATATAGTAAGGTTGATACGCTGTGCGCCTCCATAACGCAATGCGCCTCGGTAGGCGCATTACATACACTAACACTGATACGTTTGCGCCATGATTGCGCGATGCACCTTTTTAGGCACATTAAGTTTACTATGCAAGGATACCAGACGCCAGATTTTTGAAAGCCTTGTACTTTCAGGCGCACTTTACAATGATTAAATGCGCCTAAAATCTACCGCAGCGACGCCAGTTTTCAGACATGTCGCCCAGTGTGCCCTAACAGCAGGCTTGCTATGCAGACAGCCCTGGGGCTACTCAAGTTCCCCAGGGCTGACTGTATAGACATGCCTTGGGTTTCATTGGGTCACCGGGAGTCGCGATCACATGATGGAGCAGGGGAATGCCCTTTGATTATGCTGCTTTCTTAACTACAGGTCTGTTGCTAGCACAGCTGCGATGCTGGCAGCCGCAAAACCCTGCTTTCCGCAGCACGTCGCTGCAGAACGACCTGAAACGCCCGTCGTCAAAAGACAGTGGACGGTTATTAAGGGGTTAAAAGTAAGGCACAAATATTTCTAAATCACTGTAATGGAAAAAAAGTTATTTGTAATTCAGATCCTTAACTGCAAAAATTAATTTAGTCCCCAGAGCTTAAATCCTTCAATTAAGACCCTAGACTGCTAAATTAATTTACACCCCAGATGTTAAACCCATCAGTTAATTCACATGCCTGGAGTTGTGCGACGTTCATCATCCGGTTCCACAGGGCGTTGATTACAATGAAGTGGTCATCAGTGTGTGATGGAGCCAAAGGTCATCTACTTCTTTGCCTTTCTGTGACTCTTCCAGTCTCTCTGTATCTCTGATACAACCTGCTGATGACACTCCCGTCTGAGAGCATCCTGCTTGAAGCCTCTCAATGGCACGGTCCTGTTGATCAGTTGTTAGGTGTTGTCTTGGTCTCATGATGTCAAAATGTGAACAGCATAATGAGGAGGACTGTTTAAATCCCAATTCAAATTCATCCCCTAAATATATTGGGAGATTCAGGGATCAAACACCTGTTGGGATTTTTGCCATTAAGCTCCTTGTTAGAGATCAGCAAGTTGTCCAAAAAGTACTGAAACACTGAACAGTTGGACAAGTGCATCTAAAGGGGAGAGATGGTCTCATTTAGTTATTTAAAAAATCTTCAACAATTTCAACCAAAAGCCAAATATCCCGAACTTTTTGTAAGCAGTGTATAACCTAAAATAGTGTAAGAGGGCGCAAGGCACAGTCATTGATGGGAGATATGTGTCACTGTTATGCCTGGTATTAGTGAGGTAAAGCCCAGTATAGTATGTGTCAGATGCATTAGGCAACTGACATCCTTGATATTATTAGTATAACTGCAGATAAAAAAAAAAAAAGCTCACAGACATAATTTAATTTACTATTTGGGTTAAGTTTGTAGCATAATTCACAGTGAAGAAAAAAAAACCCAATTAAAAAATAACTTTTACTTGATATACGTTAAAAGAGTGCCCTTCCAAAATGGAGGACCCACAGCAAAAAACACCAAAATTTGTTCTCCTAGGGAGGAAGAAATGCTAGTTCCTCTAAATCTAGATATCCTATATAGTAGTACTGACCCCAGGGGTGAAGAACGCCCCCTTCGGCGGAGTAAGTCGCCCCAAAAAAGAGCGGCTCCACCCATTGAGAGCGCACCCTAGGTCAGATGCCCCCATTAAAGCAATTCCTAAAAAGGATACCAGTAAGACTCCCATATGGGCTGTAGACACTCTTTGGAGAAACAAATCTGCCCACATAAAATCATTCTTTTAGTCAAATGCACAAAAAAAAAAAAAAAAAAAAAAAGAAAAAAAAAAAAATTTTCTTTTGTCATTGATTAAAAACTCATGTGATTTGTTCAAGGCCCCGGTTTTTCCCCCAAAACGATCTTAGGGTTCTCAGGGGTAAAGAAGAACTTTTAGCAACAAACAAAAATACAGAGCATAGACAATAAATAAAAATATTAGCAATGATATCCTTAATGGTGGTAATGCCGTCAAGATAGTCCAATAAGATAGATTCTTTGTTGGTCTGATGCCTCGTTTTCATACATAAAATATCCTTCTTTATAATTATGTATTGGTTATAGCCTATATCTATTGTTATGACAAAGGTGATTCAACCGTTTTGTCTATATCTATAAAAAGTGTTAAAACCGTATTTTCTATATCAAATTTTAATATCCTATCTTTTAATTATTATTGGTTATAGGACTATTGTTTATGACAAAGGTGATTTAACCGTATTTTTTATTCTTTTAAAATTCCAAAAGGTTGAAGGTTCATTTGGTGTTGGCCAGTGTTGGCTTTTTGGCAGGATTGTCCCCCAAAACCCTCTTTTTTTTATCTTTGATTATTGTAATGTCCCGGGTGGCGATGCCTCATGCTTCCCTTTTAGGGGGAAGAGGTTGCGGGCAGTACGCCAGAGGGGATCAGACACTCTGAATCGTATCTTTTTGGATTTTTGACGGCATTCCCACCTTTAAGGTACATTGCAAATTTATTTTTATTTTTTAGTTATGTCTGCTGTGATTTTAGTCTTGTTGGTAAATTTTTTTTCGTTACCCTGATAACCCAATATGACTTTTTGGGGGGAAAAACGCGTCGGGTTTTGAACAAATCACATAGTTTTGCAATGACAAAACAGAATTTTTTTTTTTTTTTTTTTTTTTTTTTTTTTTTTTTTTTGCATTTGACAAAAAGAATGATTTTATGTGGACAAAAATTTTTTTCCCCTAGAGGTCTACAGCACATAGGGGAGTTTTAAAGGGTTTCCCTTTTTAGGAATTGCTTTAAGGGGGGGTTGACCATGCCTTCAATAGGGGGAGCCGCTCTTGTTGGGCGACTACTGCCCAAGGGGGGTTCTTCACCCGGGTCAGTATACTATATTTGGGTATCTAGATTTTTGAGGAAAGCATTTCTTCCTCCCCAGGAGAACAAATTTTGGTGTTTTTTGCTGTGGGTCCTCCCTTTTGGAAGGGGACTCTTTTAACGTTATCAAGTAAAAGTTTTTTTTAATTGGGTTTTTTTTTTTTCCCACTGTGAATTTTAAAATGCAGATAGCAGTTTCTCCAGCCGGGGGTTTACCAGAGTGGCAAAAGAGCTGGGTGGAGGGGCGCTCCCACTTTTTCCAGGCCCGGCCACATTTTATCATCTAGTAACCGGTAAGTCGGTTGGCTGGTGGGGATGGTCCCCCGTCTACTACAGCAATTTTTGGGGTAAAGAGCCTGATTTGAGGGTTTGGGGGTGAGGGATTCGCCTGGAAGCAGCACCTTGCCGGGCAAATGGAAAAATGTGAGAGCCCACTCGGGCAAGAAATGTCTTTTTGCATACTGCAGCTTTTTTTTTGCTTTAAGACTTTCTAAAAATGGCAGAGGCTGAAGCAAGCCTGTGGTGTTGGTGTGGGGTTTATAACGTGTGGCTAATAAAGTGCCCTGTTTAAAGTTACAACGACCTGTGTGGTTCCTTTGGGGAAAGGTTTACCTTTTGGAGTTAAACCCCCCAAAAATAGTAAAAAACAAAAAAATTTTTAGATCGCCCCTGCAAGAACAAGCCTTTGCATAGATTCATCGCCAAAAAGCTAAAACTGTTAGGGTCCCCCAAAAAAATGGGGATAAAAGCATTTTTTTTTTTTTTTTTTTTAAAAAAAATTATGTTTTTTTAAAATTTAATTTAAACATAAAAAAATAATAAAATTTTGGGAATTGGGAGTGTATTCCTAGAATTAGTTAACGGGTACATGTTGAATTTGCCATTATGTGACTTGAGGGCTGTACTGTTGTGTAGCAAAGAGTATTATGTGATGTGCAAGTTGCTCACGTGTAGTCGAGGCTAGTCCGAATCTGAGAAAGGTAGTGGCCTAGGGGTAAAGAGGACCCACAGAGGCAAAGAGGTGACTGGTGCATCCCCATGAGTGGTGTATAGATGAGGTTGGCTGATGCATAGAGTAGCCTCTCAGACACCTATAGTAGCAAACTAGTACAGTCTATGGGTGGACAGTCACTTTGGCACAGTGCAGTTTGATGGTAATACCGAAAATTTCCCAGGCTCTGACCCCAATTTTCCCCTTTCCTGAACGGGTTATAATTTTTTGGTTTTTCGTTTTTTTCCTCCTGTCCCCAAAGTTTTTTATTTTACCATCTACCTAGGCATATGAGGGCTTGTACCATAGAATATACTGCGAAATGGGAACAAAATTCTAAGTGAGGTGAAATATGAAAAAACATACTTGCGCCACGTTTGCGGGGGTTTTTATTTTAGGGGTTTCACTCTTCGGTATAAATGAGTTTATCTGTATTTCTGTAGGTTTTTAAAGATTCCTGATAATAAATATATAAGGTTTTCGTTATGCTTTGGTACTTTCATTTTATATGACCAATCCATTTTTGTTTTTCCCCCTATGGACCTGAGTAAGGGCTCCTTTTTTGCGGGTTGAAGTGTAGTTTATATTGGTTCCCTTTTGGGATAGATGCAACTTTTTGATCATGTTTTATTACGTGAAATGACCAAAAAACAAATTTATCTTAGGAAATATTTTTTCTATGGTGTTCAGAATATGGGATAAATAATGTTATATTTTAATAGATAGGACTTTTTTGGACTCGGTGACACCAATTTTTATAAAATTTTTTAAATTTTTTTTTATATGTAAAATGGCAATGGGGGGTGATTTGAACTTTTAATATTTTTTATTACTTTTACAACTTTTTTTATTTGTAATTTTTGGCCCGGGTATGAAATTTTTTGGGGTAGACCTTTTTGTTGCCCTTGCAAACCAAACAGACTCCCTTTTAATTTTTCTTAGGGCCTGAAAAAAAATTAATGGGAGCTTGTTTGGGCTATAGCAAAAAAAAAAAGTTTTCCCCACCATTTTGGCCCCTTGTTCCTTTGGGCACTTATAGTAGGAGGCTTGATCGCTTGTACCCCCCGTTCTTGCAGAGCTGATTTAAAGAGGGTTTTCTCACTACAGACATTGATGGATAAAACCCAAGGAATCCATCATTGTTGATAAGTCAACATTCTAAAAAACCCAAAAACTTTCAAAATGGAGAGGTTTTTCGGAATTTAAGGAGATGATGAGACCCGGATTTATCAGACAATAATGGCATATCATAGCGATATCTCATGACTGTAAGCCTTTTTGGGCAGGGTCCTCTCTTCCCCTATACCAGTTGTTAGACATTTAGGGCCACATGTATGAATCCCGGGGGGTCGGGGCGCCCTTTTCCCGCCAGTTTTCGGCGGAATCTCCCGCCCCTGTTTATGTCGGGGCGGGGCGGCTATAAATAGCAGAAACTCCACCGCGCCTCCCCAGTGTTTTAGGGCATGCGGGTCGGGCGCGTGGGGGCTGCGCCTATGTTTCGCCGCCGGAGGTACCCCGCACTTCTGCGGGGAAATTTCCCCTGGCCTCCCAGTGTTGTGGGGCACGGTGCGGGACATGGGGCAGTGGGGTTGGGCGCCGTGGGGACTGCCCCCGGAAAAAAACAGTTCCGATGCGAGACGGCTGGAACAGCGAGAAAAATTCCACATGTCGGTGCGGGGTATGAATCAAAAATGGCCTTTATAAAGGCGTTCAAAGTTCTCAGGAAGAGCTGAAACCTAAAAAATACATAAAAACAAATACATTTTCCCAAATTTTCCTAATTCAAAAATTAGGATATGGAAATTGCGGGAAAAACAGAAATTTAAAATTTCTGAAAGCTATTCTGATTGGCCGGTTTATGCCGACCAAATCGAATAGGAGCACAGGAACCATTAAAACTATGGGGAAGTTTTGACCAATAGAATCCAGGCGGGATAGTTCAAAATACAGTAAAAATGCTGAAAAGAGCTGATTGGTTAAGTACCGGGGACTTGGCTAGCTCAGCCAATCAGAATAGGAGCGACGGACCCATTTACCCTTTGGGAGAATTTTGGACCAATCAGAATAGGAGGACTGGCCCATTTAACCTATGGAGAGAATTGACCAATCGAATAGGAGCGACAATGCCCCATTATACCCTATGGAGAAAAAATTGCCAATCTATTCCAAGGCGGGACAGTTAAAAAATACAGAAAAAATGCAGAAAGGTTTTGGTTGAAGCGGGGGGGGTGTCCAGTTAGCCAATCAGAGCGCGAGTATTTTCTTAGAGTTTAGGGGGGAAAAGAAATTCTGAGCGCGCTCTGTGATTGGCTAGTTAAAGAGGCGCCGTTATTTTGACCAATGGGAGAGGAGCGACGCCCCTATGGGTTTTCAAATGAAATTGAAATCAAATTACACGGCCGAATCAAATTTAAGACTACAGAAGGGGCTGATGTGTATAAAAAAGAATAAAAATAGGGGGGTAACGGAAAAAAAATATCAATAAAATATTTTATTTCTTTTTTTCGTTAGCCAAGGTAATAGTATGGGTGAACGAAAAAAAAAGAAATAAACAGATTTTATTGATTTAATATTTTTTTTCGTTACCCCCCCTTATTATTCGTTTTATATACACTCGGGACAATTCTGTGTGGTTTTTAATTTGATTTGGCATGTACATTTTTTTTTCAGATTGATTAGAAAACCATAGGAGCGTCGGCTCTCCCATTGGTCCAAATAACCAGCCTCTTTTAAATTAGCCAAACACAGAGTCGCTCAGAATTTCTTTTCCCCATAGAATATGAGAAAAAGCTCGCGTCTGATTTGGCTAAACGGGCGAGCCCGCCCCTTAACCCAAACAGCTCGTTTCTGCATTTTGAAATGTCCCGCCTTTGAATTGATTGGTCAATTTCCTCCATAGGTTATAAGGGAATTGTCGTCCCATTTGATTGGGGGTGGTTTATGCCCCAATGAGAAAGCTTAAACAATTTGAATTACTGTATTTCCCGGGAATTCTCTCTTTGCATTCCCCATGTAGCGGGTTCGGGACAAACGGTTGTTGGGATTTTAACTGTTTATTTGTAAAAAAGGGTTGGCTCTTTTTTGATAATGTTTTTAATTAATAAAAAAATTTTTGATTAAATTCTTATGCCGCACGGGGCTGAGCGCCCAGATTTCAGAGCGCCCTCTTCCCTAGACTATAATGTGAGAAGTAGTCGCGCTCTGATTGGTGGGATATCCAAAACCACCCTAGCCCGCCAATCAGCTCTTTTTTGCCTTTTTTCTGTATTTTTTAACTGTCCCGCCCTTTTATTTTGATTGGTCCAAAATTTCCATAGGATTATTGGACTTTGCGTCCCATTTGATTGGTTAATACCCCCTTATAGGTTAGAAAGGGCCCTGTCGTCCCATTCTGATTGGTCCAAAAAGCTCCTAGGATATAATGGGTCTTTGTCGTCTATTCTGATGGCTGGCTTCTGCCGACCAATGGAATAGCTTAAAACAATTTGAATTACGTTTTCCCCGCAATTCTCTCTATTGCAATTCCCCATGTGCGCCGGGGCTCGGCAAAAAACCCGGGGTTTTTGGGTTTTTAACTGTTTTTTTTTGTAAAGAAGGGGTTTGGCTCTTTATTGATAATGTTTTCACTTAATAAAAATTATTTTTTGATTAAACTTATGCCGCACGGCGCTAGCGCCGAGATTTTAGCGGCCCATCTCTCCTAGACTTTAAAGGGAGAAGTAGCTGCGCTTGATTGGCTGGGATATCAAGCCACGTAGCTCAGCCAATCAGTCTTTTCTGTTTTTTACTGTATTTTGAATTATCCCGCCGTGGATTCTGATTGGTTACACTTCTCCATAGCTAGAATGGGTCTCTGTCGCTCCTATTCTGATTGGCCGAGCTAGCCAAGCCCTGCTAGCTCAGCCAATCAGCTCTTTTCTGTCTTTTTACTGTATTTTGAATTATCCCGCCGTGGATTCTGATTGGTCAATCCTTCCCCATAGGTTTTAATGATTCACTGTCGCTCCTATTCTGATTGGCCGGTTTATGCCGACCAATGAGAATAGGTTTCAGAATTTGAATTACTGTATTTCCTGGCAATTTACAATATCATAATTCATGATATTGCGCCGTTCTAGAGTTTTGGAAAGTGTTTTTTTTTTTTAATTGTTTATTTTTTACGTTCAGCTCTTTTCTGACAATGTTTTCCGCCTTTATAAAGGCGATTTTTTTGGAATCATTCTCCTGCTGCACGGAGCAGGGCGCCGAGATTTCTGTCGCGATCTTCTATGTTTCCTCGCATGTTCCGATCCTGCTTCACTTCGCCTCTGTCGGAGGATTTAGACCAAAAAAAACCTGGTCTGCCTGTCGGAGCTGCAGAGCGCTGCAATGCGCCGCACTTTGCCGACTCGCCATCGTACATGCCTCGGGGTTTTCGAGCGCGCCGCGTCCCTACACGGAATGCCTACAGCGCTCCCACACCGCGCCCAATGACCGCACCTTCATGCGGGGCGCAGCTGAAAGTGGCAAACACTGCGCCTAAAACTGAATCCCGGCGTCAGACAGCGGGATTCGGGCTGGGAGGCGCAGTATACGCCAAAAAACGGGCGAAAAGCCCGATCATACATGTCGCCCTTATTGTCACCACTGTACTTATTTGACATATGTTATATATGTAACCCCCCCTCCTTGAATGTACAGCACCCTGGAATCAATAGCGCTCTAAAATATATAATAAGTGAGAAACCCCTTTAAGGGGTGTTCCAAGCTTTGATGGCATATTGCTAGGATATGCAATTAAAGTCTGATAGATTTGAGTTCCACCTCTGAGACCTACACTTATCTTAGGAACAGGCCTCCAAAAAGTTACAGCTCAAAATGGAGAGCTGGTCACGCTTGTGCATGACTCTCCATTCTGTTCTATAGAAGTTCCCAGCACAGAGGAGCAGTGTATTTAGCTGTACTCAGAACTCCTATAGAACAGAATGGAGAGTCATGCACAAATATGTGATCGGCTATCATCCTGTGCTGTAACGTTTGGGGGCCCATTCCTGAGATAGGTATGGGTCCCAGAGGTGGGACCTGAACCTATCAGACTTTGATGGCATATCCTAACAATATGACATCAAAATCTATGGTGTGGAACACACCCTTTCACAGTCATTAGCCACTAATTTCCAAATAGTGTCCTCATCCATAACTCACTGTCACTTCCATGCCCCAAGTTATGTACAATACATAAGCGTCCTCACCAATAACTAACTGTCACTTCCATGTCCCAACTTACGAGCAGAACATAAGTGTCCTCACCCATAACTCAGTCACTTCCATGTCCCAACTTATGTGCAGTACATGATAAGTGTCCTCACCCATAACTCACTGTCACTTCCATGTCCCAACTTACGCGCAGAACATAAGTGTCCTCACCCATAACTCAGTCACTTCCATGTCCCAACTAACGCGCAGAATATAAGTATCCTCACCCAGAACTCACTGTTACTTCCATGCGCCAAATTACGTGCAGTATATGATAAGTGTCCTCACCCATAACTCACTGTTACTTCCATGCCCCAACTTATGTGCAGTACATGATAAGTGTCCTCACCCATAACTCACTTACTTTCATGCCCTAATTTACATGCAGTATATGATAAGTGTCCTCACCCACAACTCACTGTTACTTCCAAGCCCCAACTTACGCGCAGCACATAAGTATCCTCACCCATAACTCACCGTTACTTCCATGCCCAAACTTACGTGCAGAACATACGTGTCCACACCCATAACTCAGTGTTACTTTCATGCCCCAACTTACGTGCAGCACATGATAGGTGTCCACACCCATAACTCAGTGTTACTTCCATGCCCCAACTTACGTGCAGTATATGATACGTCCTCACCCATAACTCAGTGTTACTTTCATGCCCCAACTTACGTGCAGCACATGATAATTTCGGACAAAAGATTAACTGAAAAGCAAAAAAAAAAAAATAGTAAAAACAAGCCTTCACTGGTTATTTTTATAGATAGGTTTATTTTTATATGGAAAATTGCAATCATTCTGTGTGATGACAAGTCCTCTTTAAATATTCTTTGGGCTATCATTCCGAAGCTTGAAGGAACATCCAGGAAACAATGGGAATGCTGGAAATTATTAGAAGCCACATGAGAAAGGCTGTGTGGAGCCTCTGGGTCTATGAACACTTATTACGCTACACAAAAACAACTGCAGGCCAACCACATCCATACTTGGATCCAGCCAGGGGTTCCGACTTCCAATGGATGAATACAGCAACTTGCATTGTTTTTCTGATGTTGAAAGAGAGAATACGCAACATGACATCCGCCTTATGAAAATTAGAGAGAGCAGATGATTCAGACATGACCGATGTATAAATGTGACCGCAGATTTATAGGGAGAACTGGGATTTACTGTGACCATAAGCAACTAAGGGTTAAGATGACATCTAATAAAATATAATAAAATCTAATGCACTCAGCAGAGTTGTGTACGTGGAAGCAGTATGAGTGCATATAACGTTCCTGTATAGAGGTGTCACAGGGCCCTAAAGTAAAAAGTGAACCCACCCTCCTCCCCCCAGCTACCATGTGTTATTTACAATAATGGTGTCTTGTGTGGCAGAAGCGTAACTATAGTTCATGGGGCCCTATAGCAGAATGAGATGGGGCCCCACTGCCTAATGACAATAAACTAAAACAGCAGCATAAATAGCGATAATTCAAGGTAAAAATTATACAGCCATATATGAGGAAACCCATATAGAAGAGCTGAAGAGCAGAAAGCCACCACATATGTGTTCCCTACAAAAAAGAGCAATGTTCTTGTATCTCAGTGGGGTCCCCTCAGCCTCTCGGCCCCATAGCAGTCACTATGGCTGCAATGGCTATAGTTATGCCCATGGGCAGAAGGTCTTTTGGGGCCTCTCAGCGTGCAGGGCCCGGTAGCAACTGTAACCTCTGCACCCCCCCCCTCCCCCCACCCCCCCACACACACACACAGCGACAGCCTTATCCCTGTAGTTCCATACTATCGAGCCAAAAACACTCTTATGCCATCAAATACAATCTCAAGAAAAATGGAAGTGAACCCTTTGGAAATGACCTTGATAAATTGTTATAATTATAGACAAACACAATCTAACTAAACTAATAAAACACAGTTGTACGGTCTTTTATATAGCACATTGAGTAAACATCAACAATGCAGGGAGAAAAAAAATAAGAAACCTTTGGCTATGTTCACACGGCATAATTGCAGTGTACGCCGCAATTACGCCGGGTGCTTTGGGAGTTGCGTTGATTAGCGTGTACTCCCGAAGCACGGGGGTTGGCAGCCCGCCGGCCCCATTGACATTCATTACTCACGGTGCGTATTCGCCACAAATAATTGACATGTCACTTATCTCCCCGTGCATACAATACGATCGTATTTTTACGAGCAGGGAGAGGAGGCGTAATCCATAGTTCTCTATTTCAGCACGCATCTCGCTCATATTACGGCACGAAATGCGTGACAGTTAGAAAGAAGGGTAGAGGGAAGAGTGTCAGGGAGGTTAGTCCTGAACTGGCACACCCCAACAAATTTGCAAGATTGGTGGATGAGGGGGATATCAGCTCAGAAATAGTGCTGCTGCAGCAAGACACTACCCCTGTCTGCTCCAGTAAGATGGGGAATAGGAGTGCAGGTCAGGCTAGACAGGTGCTAGTAGTTGGGGACTCAATTATTAGGGGCACAGACAGGGCAATCTGCCACAAAGACCGGGGTCATCGAACAGTATGTTTACCTGGGGCCCGGGTTCGACATATCGCGGATCGGGTTGACAGATTGCTGGGTGGGGCTGGTGAGAACCCAGCTGTCATGGTCCACATTGGCACCAATGACAAAGTTAGAGGTAGGTGGAGTGTCCTTAAAAATGATTTCAGGGACTTAGGCCAAAAGCTCAAGGCAAGGACCTCCAGGGTAATATTTTCAGAAATATTACCTGTTCCACGAGCCACACCAGAGAGGCAGCGGGAGATTAGAGAAGTGAATAAGTGGCTCAAAAATTGGTGTAGGAAAGAGGGATTTGGGTTTTTGGAGAACTGGGCTGATTTTTGTCTTGTCTACATACTCTTTGCTAGGGAGGGGCTCACTAAATGGGGACGGGCAGCTGTATTGGGGGACAAAATGGCCGGGAAGTTGGAGGAATATTTAAACTAGGGACTGGGGGGGGGAAACTACACATATAGCATGCAAGATAGTGAAGATAGAGAGCTTGGAATTAGTAATAAATCGGGGTGGAGTGGAGGGAGGGGGTAAAGCAATAGTTAAAAAGATCAGGGAGAAAGGAATAAAAACTGAAAAATCTCTAAATTGCATCTGACCCAATGCCAGGAGTCTGACCAACAAAATAAATGAACTAGAATTACTAATAGCTGAAGAAAAATATGACGTAGTGGGGATAACTGAGACATGGCTGGACGAGAGCTACGACTGGGCGGTTAACTCAAAGGGTTACAGTCTATTCTGCCACAGATATACGTTAGAGAAAGTCCCTGAGAGGTTGTGAGAGGATTCTCAGTATAAGCTAATGGTAGACAGTGAACTCGCTGACTTTAAGTTCCAGCGTGTAGCCAGTTGCATGTAGAGAGGATGCAATGGAGTTGTTTAAAAGGTACAGTTTTAATGGATATACCTTGAAGAACTGTATGCCAGCGGTCAAAACACAATGCTACATCACAGTGAAGATGAGAATCTGCTCACAAGATGGATGACAGAGAAGAACAGGACGTGATGTCAGAGAGGGGGAGGAGAAAGAGAACAATGTATGATGGGAAAATTGGTTAAAGGAGAAGGAACATTGATGAAAAACAATAAAAAACTTTAGCCAGAGGTGGCAGCATTACATAGTAATAAGAAAACATAACATTGTACAGTAAATATATATGAAGCTGTGACAGCATACTCCCCGTCTGAAATCCTTGGTTTTCACTAGACTAAACGAAGATAATGTAAATTTCTTTCCGTTGTAGAATGATGATCCTGGAACCTGAAAGACAAATGTAATAAACAGACAACAATAACTGTAAACAGATGATCAGGAACCGTTAATTGTAAATAATCCTTTAGCGGATGTTCGGAAAGGTTACGGTAATGAGCTTGAAGTCAATTGGTAACTTGAAAAGTACATTGACTCAATGGGTAACAGGAGGACAGTCTCAGATACAGGCCTGATGAACGTCTTGGAATCTCCTTGTCGTGTGATGGTCACTCCCACCTTACGGACTCTACCATCTTCGCTGGGAAAAACCTTTGAAATGAGCCCCATGGCCAAAAAATTCCCTCTCTACTTTCTGGTCCTTCATCAGAACAAGACTCCCACCTTTAGGTTTGGTTTAACCTGTTGCCACTTTCTTTTTCCCTTGGAGAAGAGCGAGTACTCTCCTTTTCCATCTGCTCCAGAAGCAATTGGCGAAAATGCTGAACATGTTTCCACCGTTTCAGATAGATGTTACCAGAGAAGACTCTTCAGGTGGACTGAGCACAGATCCGAGCTTCTGAGTGAGGAGAGTTGCTTGCGATGGTGCGTACGAGCTTTAGCCACCTGGAAAGCGTTCAAAGCGGTGACAATTCAAGCCGGACCTCCTTTCAGACTTGGTGATGAGGGTACTCACTTCAGGACGAATCTCAGGATCGTTGTCAGGGCCCTTGGAAAACTGAAGTCGTCTTCCATTAGATGTTTCTTTACTCTCGTTCAGCAAGAACCTGGACCTGTCAGCCAAGAGATTTTGGCAAGGGCACTAACAGACAAAGGTCTGGTGGCACAGTCTGCAGGGTTGAGGTGAGATGGAACATAGTGCCACTGCTTAGGGTTAGAGGATTTCCTAATCCTTTCGATGCGGTTACTGACATAGACATAGAAGCGTTTAGTTTGGTTTGTTTATGTAACCCAGGACAACCTTGCTGTCAGTGTAGAACGAAATGTCACCCACATGATTTTCAAGCTCACGCTGAATAAAGCCCTGCGATCTCTACAGCAATTTACAGCGCCACAAAGTTCAAGTCTTGGGATGGTGTGCTCTGGTTTAGGAGCTAGTTTAGCCTTCCCAAACAGGAAACCCACATGAACTTTACTGCAATTGTCAATTACCTTCAGGTAGGCAGAGGCAGCGATAGCCTCAGTTGATGCATCTGAGAATATGTGGACTTCCCTTCTCTGGCTTGTGGAAAGAGATGCTGGAATGTAACAACGAGGTATGTGAATCTTGTCCAAGGGCTGGCAGGGATTTTTTTCCAGACTCCCACTTCTGCTGCTTGTCAAGGGGCAGTGGAGCATCCCATCCTCAATAGTTTCTGAAGCTGTCTTAGTAGGAACTTGCCCTGTACAGTCAAAGGTGCTACAAATCCCAGGGATCATATAGGCTGTTCACCACTGAGAGGACTCCACGTTTAGTGAATGGTTTGTCTGTACAATTAACCTGGAAGCCAAGAGAATCATTTAACAAGTCCCATCTCAAACCCAGACTTCTCTGCACTGGAGGGTCGTCTATGCCAAGGTTCAAGTCTCTGAATTCTGTGGCACAATCGCTGGGCTGAAAGGCTTTCATGACAGCAGTACTGTTGGAGGCAATTTTGTGTAATCACAGACAAGCTTTTAGACAGCATACCTTGTGTTCTTTTGAGCAGGTCTATGGCTTCTTCTGCTGTGGGCAAGGATTCCACGTAGAAGTCTCTTTCAACAAGGTGACGAGCATCCTTCCCAAACTCTGACTCGCCATCAGCAGCAGTCCTTTGCAGGCCATAAGTAGCGACAGCAGGGAAGGACTGTTACCAAACACATGCACCTTCATGCGGTATTCGATCATTTCCTTGTTAGTGCATTGTCCCTGTGCCACAGAAACCTGAGGTAATTTCGGTGGTCTTCTCGTACGATGAAACAATGAACATTTGCTCAATGTCAGGGGTAATGGCGACTGTCTCCTTTCTAAATCTCTAAGCACTCCTACCAAGCTGTTGGTCAGGTTCGGGCCTGTGAGGAGAACGCGTTCAGGGATACGCCATAAAAGCTTTGCATGGAGTCAAACACCACCCTGATCTGGTTGGTTTTCGTGGGTGATACACTCCAAAGGAAGGAAGATACCAGCATTCTTCATGCTCTTGCAAAGGTGGAGCTGACTCTGCGTGGTCTTTGATAAATATCTTTTCCATGAAGGCCACATATTTGATCTTTCATCTCAGGCTTGTTTCTAGTGGTACGTTGCAAGGAGATAATCTGGATAATGCTTGTTCCCGGTTGTTAGGAAGCCTGGCTCTTTCAGCCCAAAAAGGGTAAGGGTGAACCCAATGTTTAGATTGATCCTTGAAGCATTCTCGTCCATTATTTTGATAAACTCTTTATCTTCAAATGGACAAGGCTACTCTGTTGTCGTTTTTGTTTTGTGTTAAACACCGCTCCTCCTAAGTTATCGTAAGGCGTAGGAATGATATCTGGTGCCTTACTGAAATTAGAAAAAATGCTCCTTTACCTCGTAATGATGAGGACATGGCTTGAAGTGGGTTGTGCTACCATTGTTGAGCACAAAGGTTTTAAAGGAGTTCACTTGAGATGGTTTAAGATTCCTATCCAAACACACATTGCCGATGATTACCCAGCCTAGGTCAAGTCTTTGTGCGTATGGGGCATCATCTGGACCATTGCATTGTTGACGTACCTTATGGACTCTCAGAATGTCTCTTCCGAGCAAGAGAAGGATGTCAGCGTTCATGTCCATAGGGGGAATTTCCCCTTTGCCAGGTGTCTCAAGTGGGGATGATGATAAGCAGCTTCAGAGTCGGAATTTCTTCTTTATCATCAGGTATCTGGTCACATTCAATTAACGTTGGTAGGGATATTTGATGTTCCTGTTAATTTTGGAGAAATGAGGGATCCAGTGGCTCTTCTGCCAAGGGTCCTTTATGCGACCGGAGCAAGTGTTAAGGGTGTATGGTATTTGCTTCTCCCTTTATAACCCAAGAAACTCAAAGAACTTAGGCTTTGCTAGAGACCTGTTGCTTTGTTCGTCTATTAGGGGATACATCCTGGTGGGCCTTTTCGGGTTGCCCTTCTGGATAGACACTCACTAACACACTTTGGCACAGCACTTGGGCCATCCTCTTTGTGACATACTTCCATGCAGGAGGAGGAGACAGTGGTATAGCTGAAACTTGAAACGATGGCTCCCCGCCATGCGTTGTGACGGGTTTAGATGTTTCTTGAGGTTGTGGGTTGTCAGGAGAACGAGGTAGGATGCATGGCTGCAAACATGGGTTTGGGCCCCTACTGCATTCAGTACACCCTTTATGACAGCCTTACAGTCTTTTGCAAAATGGTTTGAAGAACACAACACTTGTAACACACTCCCAGTTCCTTAAGCGTGTCTTTGCGTTCTTGCAAAGTCTTTGCCCTAAGCCCACGACATTCCTTCAGTGTATAGGTCTTTTGTGGATAGGGCACATTTCGATTAGGGTCTTTGTCTTTAAGACAGGACGTCCGTCTAGGGTGCAGGATGCAGTGAAAAGGGGGACGTCTGTCTTCCTAAACAGATACTGTTCCCTCAAGTCTCTACGTTTTTCTTGTTTGGGTTTTTATACCCTTTAGCATGATGATGAAGTTGGTGAGCAGATTCTGTGAAGTCAAAACTGGGGTCGTTCTTCTTCCGAGCTTGGTCACTGATGAATCTGGAAAAATAGGAGAAAGGTGGGAAAAGGGCAAGTTGTGTTCTCTTTGTATCTGGAGCCCATGTCTGCCCATTTTTTGCATGCCATATGGTAATTTGGACCCCTACCGGATTAACACCATGAGCTGTATCAAGGTAACTCATTTAGACAGACGTGGATCCATTTTAGCCCCGCTCTAGCTCCTTTAGTAGGTCGCTGAGGTCTTGAAGCTTGCGGTTGTTTCCCTTTTTGGTGATTCTTTGGGAAGGTATGAAGTCTCTTAAACAAGGCACTTTCTATAGCTTCCGAACTGCCGTAAGTCGGGTTTAAGTCTTTCCCATGCAGCACAAGACCTTCTTCTGAGTGACCCGCCCTGAACTGCTCTCAATGTCTTTACTCGTTCCGCAGAATCTGGACCTAACCAGTTAACGAGCAAGTCAAGCTCTTCCTTGGCAGTGAGGGTTTAAAATCATTGATTACTGCTTCGAAGGTAGATTTCCAGGGTCTATAATTTTCAGCATGGTCAACGAACATAGAGAGACAAATGATTATAAGCTCCATGCGTATCATATATCTAGCAAAGTCCGACATGTTTTGATCTACCACCTCGTGTCACCAGATTACCTTGTGATATCCCTGGGGCGTGAAGGGTCTCTGGCATATGGGGCTGAGATGAATCAGGATGAAATGATGTAGCATAAGGGTTAAGCTGTGGTTTAGTCTCTGGAGGATCTGCTTGTGTTTATGCTGGAAATTACCTTGTTCTGGATAGGTGGCATCCTCTGATGCTTCCAGGTACAGCAGTGTGGTAGTTTAAGTGGCATTGGGGCATATGGGCATAGCAGGTGGTGCAGGAGGTGATTGCTTAAGCACGTAGTTGGCGGTGCGGTCAGCTGGGTCTTCCCCCTTCTGCAGGGATGGAGCAGTCTAGGGTTTGTGTCTTGGCCTAATGCTTGTTCGAAAACCTTTAGCTTGGCTAAAGCGGCTGCTTCCTCCCTTTCCATTTGGAGAATCATTAGTTGGGCCGCTGCCTCTGCTTGTCTTTGAGCCATTTCTGCCTCTGCCTTCGCCTGTCTTTGAGCCATTTCTGCTTCTGCCTTCGCCTGTCTTTGAGCCATTTCTGCTTCTGCCTTCGCCTGTCTTTGAGCCATTTCTGCCTCTGCCTTCGCCTGTCTTTGAGCCATTTCTGCTTCTGCCTTCGCCTGTCTTTGCGCCATTTCTGCTTCTGCCTTCGCCTGTCTTTGAGCCATTTCTGCTTCCTTCTTGGCAAAGGAACTTCTGACGCTAGCTTCTTCTGCGTCAGCACGGATTTCTATCAGCTTGTCATGCAATATTGACCTTCTGGAGCGGGAAGTTCTTGAAGATGACAGCGTACGTTTGGTTGAGGCAGACTGATGAGACCTTACTTCTTGCAGGTGTGCGATGCGGAGTTCTGCCTTATCTTTGGCGCCTTTCACTACGGCGTCTTTTGTTTGGAGTAAAGTTTCTCTCTCAGCTAGTTCTGCTGCGGCATCATCAAAATCAGCGTTACTCAGAATGTGATATACTTAGCAGACAGCCCTGGTAGCGTTTTATAGGCGGCAGATAAGCATTCACTGTTGCGGTTAATGTTGCTGCGTCACTGTCATAGCGTGAGATGGCTGCTATATAGTGTTCAGTTCTTTGCCATAAATCATCAAGATTATCACGGAACTCTTCATTAGTTATTTCAAAGTTCTCTCTAATCTTTTGCGTGGGTTGCTGACACGTTTAAATCGTGCAATTTGTTCTTCCAGAAACATGGACTCTGTTTCCTGCATGTCTGAGTCTTTGGTGCCACGATGCATTCTGCTAGATGCAGCGACAGAGGACCTTTCAGAGCTCTTTGTGGACATGTTAATCCCTGTTTGTGTGGTACTGACTCTTTAAGATGGAGCTGCAGCTTGTGCACGCTGGTTAGGATGCTGTGTGCTGCTAAGATGGAGGACAGCTCTGTGCTTGCTTGCAGACTGTGTGGATCTTGCAGGGAAATGCAGATTCAGCTGTGTTTTGACTATTCTGCCACAGATATACTTAGAGAAAGTCCCTGAGAGGTTGTGAGAGGATTCTCAGTATAAGCTAATGGTAAAACAGGAACTCGCTGACAATAAGTTCCGCGTGTAGCCAGTTGCATGTAGAGAGGATGCAATGGAGTTGCTTAAGGTACAGTTTTAATGGATTTACCTTGAAGAACTGTATGCCATGCGGTCAAAACACAATGCTACATCACAGTGAAGATGAGAAGTCTGCTCACAAGATGGATGACAGAGAAGAAGCAGGACGTGATGTCAGAGAGAGGGAGGAGAAGAGGAAAACAATGTACTATGGGAAAATTAGTTAAAGGAGAAGGAACATTGATGTAAAACAATGAAAACTTTAGCCAGAGGTGGCAGCATTACATAGTATAAGAAAACATAACATTGTACAGTAAATATATATGAAGCTGTGACAGCATACAGTCTATTTAGAAGTGACCGTAAGGACTGGAAGGGGGGAGGTGTCTGTGTTTATGTAAAATCCTGTCTGAAGCCAACACTGCGGGAAGATATAGGTACAGGTAATGAACAGGTGGAATCATTATGGGTAAATATACATGGGGGTAACAATAACAATATAATACTAATAGGAGTCTGCTATAGGCCCCCAAAAATAACAGAACCCATGGAAGATGTACTCCTCAGGCAAATAGATGAGGCAGCTAATCAGAATGAGGTTGTTATTATGGGCGACTTTAACTACCCAGACATAAATTGGGAATCTGAAACCTGTAGCTCTCATAAAGGAAACAGGTTTTTGTCAATAACTAATGATAATTACCTTTCCCAAATGGTGCAAGAACCGACTAGAGGAAAGGCCTTTTTAGACTTAATATTCACTAATAGACCTGACAGAGTAACAAAGGTTCAGGTTGAGGGGCACCTAGGGAATAGTGGCCATAATATAATAAACTTCCATTTATCCTTCAATAGAGTTTTTTTGTCAGGGAGTCACAAAAACACTGAATTTTAGGAAGGCTAATTTTATTCTGCTTAGGGAGGTCCTAAACTGTATTGACTGGAACAAGGTATTTAAAAATGGTAGAACAAATAATAAATGGGATATTTTTAAAAATATCTTAGGCGCCCACTGTGAGAGGTACATACATTATGGTAATAAAATAATTAGAAACAGGAAGAACCCAAGAGGCAATAAAAAACAAAAAGAAAGTGTTTCAACTACTAAAACAGGAGGGCAGTGAAGAGGCCCTAAAAAGCTATAAAGGAAAAAAATAAAATATATAAAAAAAATGATAAAGGCAGCAAAGCTGGAGACAGAAAGACGTATTGCCATAGAAAGAAAAAGTAACCCCAAAATATTTTTTAACTATATAAATAGTAAAAAGATTAAAACAGAAAATGTTGGCCCCTTGAAAAGTACTGAGTGAGAGAGTTGTAGAGGTCGACGAGAAAAAAGCAAACCTGCTAAACAATTTTTTCTCCACTGTATTTACCAAGGAGGAGGATGGCCTTCCTGTTGATGAGAAGAGGGATGAGGTAAACTCCAACTTAAATGTTTCTTGTCTAACCCAGGAAGAAGTGCAGCTCCGCCTTAGGAAGCTTAAAATAGACAAATCCCCAGGTCCTGACGGTATACACCCGCGTGTCCTACGGGAGTTAAGTAATGCGATAGATAGGCCCCTATTCTTAATATTTATGGACTATATAACAACAGGGCTTGTCCCAAAGGATTGGCGCATAGCAAATGTGGTGAAAATATTTAAAAAGGGGTCAAAAAGTGATGCTAGAAACTACAGACCAGTAAGTTTAACCTCGGTTGTTGGTAAAATGTTTGAAGGTTTTCTCAGAGATGCTATCCTAGACTATCTCACTGAAAATAAATGTATAACGCCATTCCAGCATGGGTGTAATGGCCGGGATAGTGGATCCTCTAGACCGCCGCAAGTGATGGCATAAGCCACGCAAGGGAGTGGAATCTAAGTAGGTCCCGGTTTTCACCAAAGCCCGCCGCAAAGCAGGATGGACTTGCTGCGGCGGGAGTCTACCTGGTCGCTACCCGTCACGTGACTTGCTTGCGGTGGCAGCCGAGGGGTAGTGTGGTACAGAATCGTGAGGCATAGACGTAGTCGGGGACAGGCAGGAAGATCAGGGCAGGCGGCAAGGTTCAGAGTCGAGA
Source organism: Phyllomedusa bahiana (assembly GCA_025379985.1). Lineage (NCBI taxonomy): Eukaryota > Metazoa > Chordata > Amphibia > Anura > Hylidae > Phyllomedusa > Phyllomedusa bahiana. Next base: position 3,677 of record JAODAL010042944.1, on the reverse strand, counting down.
AACGTAGGCAAGGGTAGGAAACGTAGGCAAGGGTCAGGAACAACGATAATGCTTTCTCTAGGGCATGGAGGCAACAAAGATCCAGCAGGGAAGTGACGTGGATCGATAAACTATATAGGGTCAGCCCCCGGCAATTAACCAATTACCGGCGCGCTGGCCCTTTAAATTTACATGAACGAGCGCGTGCTAGGGGGCGCGCACGCGCATTCCGGCTGGCAGGGGGAGAGAGCAGGACAGGAGCATGGTCAGGTAAGTGGATGGGGCGGGTGCGCCCGCGGCCAGTAGCACGGCCAGCGGCGCCACCCGTCCCCGCCCGGAGAGAGGAACACGGGTGCGCCCGCGACCCGCGGACCGGGACGCGGCGCCGCCCGTTACAATACCCCCCCCTTAAACTGCCCCTCCTTTTTAGGCTGCAGGAACCTGCAGATGAGATCATGATTCAAGATATACGATTCTGGCTCCCAGGATCTTTCCTCGGGTCCGAAGCCCGTCCAAGCCACGAAGAAAATCTTCCCTCTTACAGTCTTCTTGGCCCAGATGTCATTTACTTGGAAGATGTCAGCAGAATCCGCTACAGGGGGAGGCGATACATTCTTCTGAGAAAACCGATTCAGGACCAGAGGCTTGAGGAGGGAGACGTGGAAAGAGTTTTGGATCCGGAGCAAAAAGAGATTTGTACGTCACCGGGTTAAGCTGCCGGAGCACCTTGAAGGGTCCCAGGAAGCTAGGGCCCAACTTGTAACTGAGAATCTTCAGGCGTACATACTTTGAAGAAAGCCAAACCTTGTCCACTGGGTAGAATGTCGGAGCAGGCCTTCTCCTCTTGTCTGCCTGAGACTTCATACGAGCTAGGGAGTGCTGCCGAAGTAGGGAACGTCGAGTCACTTGCCAGATGGCCTTGATATCCTAAACCTGGTCATCGACAGCGGGCACCTCCAAATCTGTGGGCAGGGGAAAGAGGGGGCGTGGGTGACGGCCATAGACCACAAAAAATGTAGAGACGCCGGCTGCATCCGAGTCACGATGGTTGTAAGAGAACTCGGCCCAGGGGAGCAGCTCGCCCCAGTTGTCCTGATGTCCGGATACAAAATGATCCAAGTATTCTCCCGGAATCTGGTTAACTCTCTCCACTTGTCCATTGGACTGAGGGTGGTAGGCCGATGAAAAGTCTAACTTGACATGCAAATGGGAACACAGCACACGCCGAAATCAGGATACGAATTGCACTCCCCGATCGGAGACGATGTGCGAAGGTAACCCATGTAGACGAAAAATATGCCGGAAGAAGTAACAGGCCAATTGTGGAGCAGACGGCAGGCCAGGAAGAGGCACAAAGTGGGACATCTTAGAGAATCGGTCTGTGATCACCCAGAGGGACTGACTTTCCCCGAAGACATAGGTAGGTCCGTGATGAAATCCATGGCTATGTGTGTCCAAGGATTTTCTGGAATGGGCAGCGGCAGTAAGAGACTGCGGGCCTGTGGCTTTGGGAACCTTGTTTCGAGCACACGTGACACAGGAGAGGGTGAAGTCCTTGACGTCTTGTGCCAGAGTTTGGCCACCAGTAGTGCCGAGAGATCAGAGCATAGGACTTCGTACTCCGGGGTGACCAGCCAACAGGGAGCTATGCCCCCACTCCAGTATCCTCTTCCTGTGTGCCGGCGGCATGCAAGTCTTGCCCGTAGGAACGTTTTGGAGATCTACCGGAGCCACGTGAACCAACCGTTCAGGAGAAATAATGTGCTGTGACACAGGTTCTTCACCAACAACATCAGAGGCACGGGAGAGGGCGTCAGCCTTGACATTTTTCTCAGCAGGCCGAAAGTGAATGCGAAAGTCAAAGCGTAAGAAAAAGAGGGACCACCTGGCTTGGCGAGGGTTTAGACACTGGGCCGTCTGAAGATACAGGAGATTCTTGTGATCCGTAAAGATGTCAATTGGGTGACGAGCCCCCTCCAGCAGATGTCGCCATTCCTCCAGGGCTAACTTGATGGCCAAGAGCTCCTGATCCCCAATGGCATAATTCCGCTCCGCCGGCGAAAAGCTTCTGGAGAAAAATCCGCATGTGAGAGTCTTGCCTTGGGGCTTTTCTGTGTGAGGACCGCCCTGCCCCACGGAAGAGGCATCCACCTCCAAGGAGAAAGGCTTCTCGGGATCTGGCTGGACAAGACAGGCGCCGAGGAGAAGGCAGTTTTAGTTCGGTGAATGCCTTTCAGCCCCCAGGGCCCAACATCTCGGGTTCGCGTTTTCCTGGGGGGCCCCCAAAATGGGAGCCACCAGGGTGGGGGAAGTGAGGAATGAATTTCAATAATAATTGGCAAACCCCCGGAAGCGCGGGTCTCGCCCGAAGGCCGACGGGCGGGGCCATTGCAGAACCCGCAAGAGTTTGCTGGACCCATCTGCAGACCCTTAGCAGAGACAAATTTCTGGTCTGTGAATAAACTTTCTCCAGGTCGGGTCAGACGGTGATGCACAGCGTTCAGAACGGGTGCCCCCTGTTTTCCGATGGGTCTGGAGGTTGGGGGGAAAAGATCAGGATGTCATCCGATACACTAGCGCAGGTGTAAAAGATCCCTGAAGGGGTCTTTGCAAATTTTAAAAAAAAGGCCGGGGCGTTTCAAAGCCCAAAAGGGGCATCAAAAAGATATTCAAAATCCCAATCTCGAGTATTAAAAAGACTTTTTCCCCTTCTTCCCCCTCTCGTATTCGAGGATTTTTGGCCCCTCGCAAATCCAATTTAGAAAATATTTTGGGCCCCCCCGGAGTCGATCGAAGGTCAGAGATCAATTAGCCCTCTCAATAAATGCAGGGCGAGAGACCCGTCCTTCTTCTGCACAAAAAGAACCCAGCTGTGGCCGGAGAGGAAGACTTGCGAATGAAGCCCTTCTGCAAATTTTCCTGCATATATGCCGACATGGCCTGACCCTTCCCCGAGGGGGGCTAGTGCCAGGGAGAAGGTCAATCGGGCAGTCGTAAGGTCGATGGGGCCCGGCAGGTCCGCCTGTTTCTCCCAAAACAAGTCGCGAAATCCCGGTACTCTGCTGGTAGGTTGGGGATGTTGACGGGCAACCCCGGAGAAGTGGTATACCGGGCATGGGGCCCCCAAACAGAGATCCCGGCACTCCGGTCCCCCCGCAGGACCTCTCCTGTTTCCAATCGGCTAGGGGCTGACGTTGCGCCAGGGGGAAACCCCAATTTGGATCACCGAGGAGACCGAGGAATACTGGAAAAATATTTCTCCTTGTGCGGATCCCCAAAGCGGAGGGAACTGGCCCGGGGGTGAATGAATGGGTTCCTAAGGGGCTTCCCCTGAAAGAGGAAAAAACCAAAGGCTTTTTCCCGGCGAAGTATGGCGGGAAACGGAAAACCAAAGAGGCGGGATAAATTCCGGCAGACCCCCGTCCAGGAAGGCCTGCACCCCGGGAAAGAGAGACCCGCGTCAGAAGTGCCTCCACCGAATCATCAAAGTGGGGAAGAATTTGCACCTTGGAACGCCCCTTTCCCCCCAGAACCTGGTGCGGCGTTTCCCGAGGTGAGGACGCATGGGCAACTTTGCGAAATGGTTTCCGGATGGACAGTAGAGAATTAGTTTCCCTGTGACGGCGGGCGCTCCGTCTGCGGGGCCCGCTCCCCCTGCAGGGTTTCCCCCTAGGGGGTTAGGAGCGGCGCAGCGACCC
>JAODAL010042943.1:0-34321 GCA_025379985.1 Phyllomedusa bahiana | reverse complement strand
GCACCCACAGAGCAGCATGAGGTCAGACAGTGGACAATGACATTCGGGAGGTTTGGAAAAAAACGGGAGTAGGCCACGAGTGGTACAAAAAAGATTTGGAGGTCAGAGCGTTTGAGGGTCAGAAAGGGGCACAATGCCCAAGTGTGGAGGTCACGGCATCCAGCAGCAGCAGATGAGGTCAAGAGGGGCACAATGACAGAGTGTGGAGGCCCACGGCACACCCACCAGCAGATGAGGTCAGAGAGTGCACAATGACCAGTGGGATGCGGATCAACAGCACACATGAGGTCATAGAGGGGGCACAATGACAGGGTGGGGAGGGGTGACGCGGAAGCAACAACAGCAGCATTAGATGAGGTCAGAGAGTGGCACAATGACACAGGTTGGGGTGGGTGGCAATCCCTGCCCCTGGTAAAGTGATAGTAGGCGATGGAAAAATTTGGCAGGATATGTGGCATAGGCGGTGGCGGATCAGAATAGGGTGGGCAGGTAGTTTTTGAATCCAGACAAATTTCTCAAAAGTTTTGGTGGGGGTCATGGTGAGTAATTGCGCTAAGGGCCGGGTTTTTCCCCCCCCGTAACTAATACCCCCAAATGAAACACATTGCATCACCCCAACCAAAATTTAAAAAATGTACAACAAGCTTTACCCCAAGTGCATGTAAAAATACTAAATAATGTCTACAGTTCCCAAATAACACGCTAACCCCCAACGGGAATCCCAGGATAATAGCCCCAAATTCCTACTAAGACCACATTCCCAGCACATAGGACCGAAATACTGCGACACGGACCAAAATAGTAACCCGAATAAACTGTCAACCATGACACATATCACCAGCAATAGTGACCGGAAAAACCCAATGACCTTTACGGAATGCAAACCTTTTTTATACAATTAAATCCCCTCATACAGTTTGATACCAATTGTACACTCTCAGACAAAAACGTTTTACAGTAAAGTTAATCGGGGGCCATTTTACAAGAGTCCGAAGAGTTGTTGTCTTTCACTTTTCATTTCCATCTGTCCCAGAACCATGACTTTTTTCCTGCCTCGCTCTTCACTTTTAAGAAAATAAAAAAACAAACATTTAGACCATTTTACAGCACTAGATCCCCCTGAAACCCAGGTAATGCCCCTGTACCCAGTGGAGGCCCCCCCTGTACCCATAGATGCCCCTTTGTAGCCAGTAGATCCCCCTCACCAATAGATTGCCCCCCTGTACCGTAATGCTCATTGTAGCCAGTAGTGCCCCCCTGTCCCCAGTTGATGCCCCCTTGAGCCAGTAGTGCCCCTGAGCCAGTAGTGCCCCCTGTAGAAAGTAAGGCCCCCTTGTAGCCATACTGCCCCTTGTGCCGTAGATGCCCCTGTAGCCATTACATGCCCCCATAGCCAGTAGATCCCCCCCTGAAAACCAGTAGATGCCCCCCCTGTAGCCTGCAATCCCCCTATACCCAGGCAGTAGCAAATTATAAAAATTTTAAAAAAAAAAAATACTCACCGACAAGCCCAAGTGGGCCCCCCCTTTCGGGGTCTGCTTCAGGTCCTGCGCTGCTGCTGGGAGTGCTTCCCCATAGGCGGGTGAAGGGGGTTGCTCATCAGCGACTCCTTTGGTTGCTGCTGATGGAGGGGTATGCCTCCCCCCCCCCCTTCCCCAACACTGTGGCGGGGACGTGAGCGCTGGGGAAACCCCTTCAGACCGTAGGGGGACATCCCGCACATAGGCAGGGGGCCAACTGACTTTTTTTTGAGTTTGCCCTCCCTCTGCAGCGGGAAAAAAAGGCCCCCCTTTTTTGGACGGTGGAGGGCCCAAAGGGGGTTTGGAGGCCAGAATCACCCTCTGCGGTGTGATATTGGGTTTGCATAGCCGGGAAATCAGTTCTGGGGCCTGTGGCAAGTGATCTGGGGGACTCCCTGTTCCATCCCCACTGTATTTCCCAAGTGCTTGGGGGTCATCTCTTCTTTTCCTCATCTTATCTACCCCCTCCACTGTTCCTGCTCCCCCTTATGCCACGGGTAGAAAAACCCATCATTTCACCAACATGCTTGTGCCCCAACTTCCTTTCCTCCTTCCCCTACCCCCCGTTCAGCCCCCACTGGATCATGGGGCCTGAGAGTGTCCCCAAATTTTCCAGTCCCCTACCCAAAGACGACTTTTAAATCTGTTCCAGACAGAAGCAGGGGGACGTGGAATGACGTTTATTCACCCCTTGTCCTGGCGACTGAAAAAAAGGTGCCTCTAAAAGGGCCTCAGAAAGGCGGGTTTCACATTGACTGGTCATAAAAAAAATCGTTAAGGGCCCTTTCTCTGTTCTTTTACAGTCATCCAAATGTGCAGGCTGGTTTCCCAACGGGTAGAAAACTTTGCATATCAGCATGGGGGGGAGAGGGTTCCCCGCTACAACTCAAGGGAGTATGCCGGCTTTTTAGGAATGGATGAAGTGCATGCACTTTTCCTGGCCATTTTCAGAATTTTCTGAGATCGGGGGAAAAAGCCCTTCGGAACCTTTTCCAACCCAGTTGAACCCGTCGCCTTCAGGGGCAGGGCCCCATCCCCCGGTGCAGCGCGGCCCCAAAGTTCCTCCATTGCCCTACCTGGTTCGTTTTTTTGCAGTTGACGGGGAGAAAGCCACACATTTTTTTTGCGCTGAGGGTGAGCATTCCCCCCCGTGTGACTTCTTCACGAGGAAAGCCGGTGAAAAATGCGTGACACGTTTCCCCCTACCAGTGGTATGATGGGCAGTACTTGTGGGGGCTGAGATGGTGGGGGGTGGTGGAGGAGGAGGGGGGACTTGGCGGGGGGCAGCAGTTTGCAATGTGGAGGAGAAAAGCGGCATATCCTGTCCAAGTTGTTGGGGGGGGCGGGGCCCCGGAAGACATTCCCCAGGGGGCCGGGGAAAAAGGGACATGTACTGGTTTTGACCTAGTTCCCCAGCTCCAATGCCATTTTGCGTGCCCTTAAAAAAAAAGAAAAGCTCAAGGAAGGCCCACCTTCGTTAAAATATTTGTGAAGGGCTGGTACTCCTTTTTGAAAAAAAAAATTTTAGTTGGAAATTTTCCCCACCTGGCTCGGCACAACCTTAGTTCTCTAAAGGGTGTAGAGTCCACTTTTGGAAAGGGGGGACTGCTACCAAACAATTTGGAAAAAGACACGGTCATTCTACCCCCTTGGAGGGTTGGATGCATACTGTTGTCTTTTTGCAATCACCTTTTAAAAGACTGCTGGCGCCATGAGTAGCGATGAGCAGGAGCTCGGGACCGGGAGTGGGGGCAAAGGAAACAGCCCCCTTCTGCAAGGTGGGGGGTTTGACGGGCTGAAATGGCATCTTTGCCCGGGGCCTGCTGTGTGTTGCGGGGCCCCGGCAGGATGGGACCACCACTTTTGACCCCCGTTTCCCCCGGGCCAAAAGGGGTTACACTGCCCCAATTTACATTCCCATATTGGTCCCCCGGCGTCTTAGCAAAAACTGCCACACCGCCGAGTCTGATTTTACCGCCACACCCCATGATGACTATACCACCGCTGCCCCCCGCTAAAGCCCCTGTGCCGCTATTTCTAGACTGCAAGTGGTTTTCTGCCCCGGGGCCCCTTTTGTCCCGACCTCGCATGTGTTTCCCTGCTGACTCAGGGCCCCCCTCCCATTTGCTGGCTGCGCCGCTGCCTGACCGCAAGCTGACGCCCTTTCCCCCTGACGTTGTGAAGCCCTTGCTTCACCCAGCCCCCAAGTGCGGTCGGCTACATCATCATCTTTATTGTTGGATCTTACTGCTGTCCTCTTAAAAGGTTTGGTAGCAGAGGCTGCCCCCTTCACAACTGACCTCCCATCCCACTCTCCAATCCATATTTTGCCCCCCTACTGAAAGAAGAAAAGGGTATCGGCCCATTACTTCGTGCTAAGTAGCGAGCTGCCCTCAAATTGTTCATCCTCGCTGTATAGTGGTGCTGAGCCCAGCCACATAGGATCTCTGGCTGAGGGAAAGGGGGGGGCAGAGGGGGTTTAGGGCGGGAGGGGCCACTCACCCCCTCCCGGCCAAGCTGGCAACAGACGGCCGCCCGATACGCGCTTTTTTGGGGTCTCCGAGTGTCCCCTGCTGCACGTCCCCTTACTGTGCTCGACCTGTGCCTGCTCCCGGGAAAGTTTGTGCCACTGCCACTGCATGTGAAGAGCCCGCCACCCCTCGCTGACAACTGTTTGATCAAAAATTTAAAACTCGTTAATGAAGATTTCTGTATATGAAAATACCACCCTGATTTGACCCCCAAAAGAACCCACTAACAGGCTTGGGAACCCTTGGGTATAAATTGCGTACAGAAAACCCCGGGAAAAAAAATTTAATGGGTGGCGTGTAAAAAAGCTGTGTATTTTACTGACTACAAAAACAAAACAGGTTAATTAACCCTTGGAAATAAAATTTGTACGGAAAAACACCAGAAAAATTTACCTGTCTTGGCGTTTAAAGACACCCTTTTTTTTACTGATACAAAAGCACAAACACGCTTAATTAACCCTTAGAAAAATTGGCTACAGAAAAACACCAGGAAAAATTTTTTTTTCTGGGATGTGGGGGTAAAAATGCTGTGTATTTTTGACTACAAAAAAGCAAACAAAAAAACGCAAAAAAAAACCCTTGGGATTTTAAAAATTGCGGTTTTTTTATTTCGCGGGGCCAGCAGCGCCTCAGGGGGGAGGGGGGGACGGATTGTTCCCATCCTGACTCCTCCCCTGTACAGCGTCACGGGGGGGCACGGCTTTCACCGCGCCCCCGTGACCTGCGTCCCCCGGGGGCAGGCAGCTTGCCGCCGAGGAGATCCCCGGGAGCTGATGACAGGTAACAGCGGATGACGTACCGCTTACAAACCTCCAAACAGTCCCGGACTGGACGCGCGGACCGGGGTTTTGGGAAGTAAAATTTTTTGTTATTTAAAAATTACTTACAGGGGGGGGATAACTGGCTAAGGGGGATCCTGCTAAAGGGGGGGGGATCACTGGTTCAGGGGGGGATCCTGGTACAGGGGGGTATCACTGGCTAAGGGGGGGCCATCCTGGCTACAGGGGGAATCACTGGTCAGGGGGGGCAACCCCATTTCCCGGCTAAAGGGGGGCTTCCCGGGTCGGGGGATCCTGTAAGGGGGCATCACCGGGTCAAGGGGGACATCATGGCTACGGGGGCATTTTTGGCTACAAGGGGGGCATCACTGGCTAAAAAGGGGGCGATTCTATGGCTACAGGGGGGGGGTCACTGGCTACAGGGGGCCATCACTGGTAAAGGGGGGGATCATGGCTTTCAGGAGGCATCACTGGTACAGGGGGGAAACACTGGCTAAAGGGGGGGATCTACTGGCTACAGGGGGCATCAATGGATACAGGGGGGCATAACCTGGGGGCCCCCTTTCGGGGGGGATCTACTGGCTACAGGGGGCATCACTGGCTACCGGGGGGCATTACTAGCTACAAAAGGGGGGATCTATGGGTCAAGGGGGGCATTCTGGCTACAAGCGGGGCATTTACTTGCTACAGGGGGGGCTTTTACTGGCTACGGGGCTTACTGGCTACGGGGGGCATTACTGGGTTTTGGGGGGACACTGGTAAAGGGGGGCATCTAATGGACAAGGGGGGCAAACACTGGCTACAAAAAGGGGGGCATCACTGGGTACAAGGGGGGCTTCCTGGCTACGGGGGGGGATCACGGCTACAAGGGGGGGATTTACTGGCTACAAGGGGGCATTCCTGGCTTCCCGGGGGGTTTTGGCATAAATGGGGGGGTCACTGGCTAAAGGGGGCTCACTGGCTACCGGGGGCATCAAAAATGGCACAGGGGGGATACGTGGCACGGGGGCAATTAGGCTACCATGGGTGGTCTATGTTTGGGGGTTTGTGGTGGAAAGGTAGGGGAATGTGTAAAGAGGGGTTTGGTGTTTGGTTTTTTGTGAAAGTTGGGGTAGTGTTTTGGGGGGAAGGGAAAAAAGAAGAAGAAGAGAAAAAGAACAATCTTCAGAGCTCTCCTGTGAGTCCAAAAATTGACTTTACTGTTAAATTTTTTTATTTTCCTGCAGAGCCTGTGTTCACTGGTACATCATTGGATGGTTAGGTTTTGGCGGTATTTAGTTGTAGTAATGGGTTTTAATCATAAAGGTCCGTTTTTATTATTTTTGTCACTATGTGTGGTGTTTTTGGTCTGGTTTGGTGGTATTATTCGGTTTACGTGTGTTTGGGGGTATGTGGTCTTAGTGGTCTTTGGGGTTATGGTTTGGGTTTGCGGTGTTATTTTGGAACTGTAGGATTTTTATTTAGTTGTTTTATACGTAACAGATTGTGGTAAAAGCTTTTTGTAATTTTGCTTTGGTTTTTGGGGATGAACTGTGGCGCCCAAAGTTACCGGGGGAGGGGCGAAAATTTTTTTCAAAATCACCCGAGTGAAATTTAGCCTAGGAACGGCCCTGCCTTTGGATATTAATGTGCTTCAGAACTGCCAGTGGCATTAAAATGTTTTGGAGAGGTTGGACCCCCACTGGCTTCAATTAAAATACCCCCAAAAATAATAAAATTTTTAAGGAAAGGGAGCAGTCCTGAAAAAGCAGTGAAACCCCCCCAAAAATCGCTGTTAAAAACAAATTTTCTTTTGTTGAATCCATGCCAGCATGCCCGCACGGAAGAGAGGGAGTGTGAGCAGCCAGCGTTGCTCCGGATTAACAGTGTGGGGACATCACAGAATCCCCCCCTGTGTTGATTCTTTATCTCTGCACTTCATTGAGGGGGTTCCTTTCTTTTCCCAGATTCTTTGCCCCGTAAAAGCCTGTCTTGCGGCCCTTTTTTCAATTTGAAAACCGCTTGTTCCCGCAAATTACCCAAAATTCTTTTGTGCAAATCAAAGTTTTCCTGAAATTTCAAACGAAATTTCCCCTTCGTTAGAATCAATTGCCCATCTTTAAATTTTAAAACATTGTGGGCCCTGGGGCGTGGTTTTTGGTGCACATTTGCACTAAAAACTGTGGTCAGTTTTCGATTTCCCCGCCCTCCATAATATTCCCCTCCAAGGTAGCTATTATAGGTCGCTTATAAGTGCTTTTATTTAAGTCCCCCCCCAAAAATAGGGGATATAAGGGGCCCCCCCCATAAGTACTGATATAGGCCCTCCCAGGTAGCTGTATTTGGGCCATCCCTAATAGATTTAAAAGTTTTCTCCTTTGGTCTGTATTTAAGTCCCCCCCCAAAAGAAAAAATAAGCCCCTATTTTCTTCCCTTTTGGTGCCCTGCACCTCTGGGCCCAAAACGCGGTTGTCCATTTATACCCCCAGTGCGGGCATGCTCCTTCCGGTGACTCCTACGCTGCACAGCCTAAGCTGTGACTAGACTGTTTGGCCTAGGAGAAACAGCTGTGCAATGAAGTCACTTCATCATGCTGCTGCCAAGTTTACTGTTGCAGTGCGAACAGTGTTTTTAAATTATGCGTGTCCCCCCCGGGTGCGCATATATTTAGTAGGCTCCCTGTGGTCCCCCCCGGGGCCCGGTTCAAACTCCGTATTTTCGCCAGCAAAGTCCCCGACCTCCCACTGAAGGGCCATTTTAAAAAAACCTATAATAACCCTGAAGGGCCTTATACCAACCTACAGGCCATTGTACTACTTACCTAGAGGGAACTTATATACATACCTCCATTGGGTCTATATAATTACCTATTAGGGCCCTATATACTAACCTACTGACCTGGGGCCTATATACCTATCTTCCTACATACTGCTAGAAATCAGAATGGGGCATCCCCTGCTTGTTACTTCAGAAAAAGGATGTAAAGCGACTATTTTCATTATAGATTTTTTGAGGTAACATGAGTTGCTGTATTACAAGCATAATTAGAAAGAACAAAACATATCTATCTTCCTACCTATATATGTTATATCTATCTCTCCACTGTCTTATATCTCTCTAAACATGTATCTCATATCTATCTATCTATCTATCTATCTATCTATCTATCTATCTATCTATCTATCTTTCTTACCATAATGGTGTATATATCCAGATTTCTCAAATACACTTGGTAGAAATGTTATAAGTAACATGTCACCAAGGTTACCTGGTTTTGGTGGGGTAGGAGCTATTCTTTTATGTTGTGTCAGCCACAGTAAGTGGTTGGCCTTTGTTTGTAGTTAATATGGCTGTTTCAGCCGATGTGGGATGTCTCTTACTGGAGTAAGTGTTGTGTGGGTGACTGCACTACATGTTTCAGGCCAGAGTTTGGTTGGCTTTTATAGGTCAGCCAGTCAGCTGACTAAGAGGGAATCTGCTATACAGATATTTACTGGTTTGTTTTATATTATTGTAACAATGATTTCTGTAATACTTATTGTGCTAATAAAACACAGAAGGACCTGTGTTTGGACCTGGAAAGCCTGTCTGTGTTTCTATCTACAATGGAACAGTGAATGACAAGATGTACTATATACTGAAGCTGAGCATGATCCCCTCCGTTTCGCAAACTCGTCTGCAGGGCAGTATTCCAACACAACCCAAACCCGAAACAAAACTCCAAGACGACCACTACTTTGCTAATACATAATGAGGGTCATGGTGCTGAACTGGCCACGCACGTCTCCAGACCTAAACCCGAAGGAGCATCTGAGGGGCATCCGCCAACGGAAGGTGGAGGAGTGCAAAGTCTCTAACATCCACCAGCTTAGTGATGTAGTCATGGAGAAGTGGAAGAGGATTCCAGTGGCAATCTGTGAAGCTCTAGTGAATCCTATGCCCAAGAGAGTTAAGGTAGTGCTGGAAAATAAAGGTGGCCGCACAAAATATTGACACTTTGGCCACAATTGTCCATTTTCACATAGGGGGGTACTCACGTCTGTTGCCAGCTGTTTAGACATTGATGGCTGTGAGTTGAGTTATTTTGAGGGCACACAAATGTACACTGACTACTTTACATTGTATCAAAGTGTCATATCTTCACTGTTTGTCCCAAAGAAAAGATCAATAAAATATTAAAAAATTGGACCCATCAGTAGACATTTATAATTGACATATGTGGTTAATATTATCAATATTCTGTCTATCCTCTCCTGTGCTAGCTATAAATGACGTGGATCAAAGTTTAAAAAAGGGGAAGTTAGTTTACTAAAAAGGAAATAAAAAAAAGGGTTAACAAAATAACAGAAAAAAATGGCAAACCTTTTTTCAAACCCGCTATGGGAAATAATACAAGCATTAAAACAAAAAATATCTTTCTAATATGCTATCATAAAAATATTCCATAAACCTTTTAATTTTTTAAAAACCCTTCCCCTTAAAACCCCCTATAAAACCCCCCCTTTTTGGCCTTTCCCCAATTTTTTATTTTTGAAACTACAATCCAAAATTTTTTCCCCCAAAGCACCTTTTTAAAAAGCCCCCCTTTATCTTTTACTCCAAATCTTCTGCCCGGTTCCAAGGTTAATTGTAACTTCAAATTTTTTCCCGGAAGTACCGGTGTTGTAAATTCCAAATCAATTTCCCCCGGGATGAAGGGTGTTATTGGCAACTTTTTTGGGAAAGGTCTTTGGTCTTTTTACAATCCTTTTTTTCCCCGATTTTTTTAATTTTATTTTTTTTCCCCTTGAAGGCCTGACTTTGGGGCCTTTTTTCCGGGGAAAGGATAAAAATGAAATTTGGGGCAACAGGGGGAAAAAGGGGGCCCCCCCCAGGGAACAACTAAAAGGAAAGAAAAAAAGACAGGGGTAAAAGGGGCAGCATTGTTTTTTGGGGAAAAAGGGAAAATTTTTGTGAAGGTTTGGCAACCTGAAAAATTTTTCATTTTTTTTAAGCTTTGGGAAAAGGGGTGTTTGGGGGGGTTATTTTGGCCCCGGGGTTCCGGTGTGGGAAAGCCCGGGAAGTCTTGGCGGGTTTTTTAACGTAAGGGGCGGGGAAACCCGTGGGGGGGTTTTTGGGAAATTTTGAATTTCGGTGGGGGGGGAAAGGTTTATTTTGTGGCTTTTTTAAAATTGAAAGTTCCGTTTGGGGAAGGTTGGGGGGGGGCCCAAAAATTGGGCGGAGAGGATGTAGGGGAATTGGGGTGGAGGGGTGGTAAAAGCTGGGGGGGAAAAATTTTTAGGGAGTTAATGGGGGAGGGCTGGGTTTTTAACTTGGGGGGGTTTAGGGGTTGGGAATTCCCCCGGCTTGCATGGGGAAATTTAAACTTTTTTAAAAAAGGGAACCGGGGGGGGGGGTTTTTCCCCCCTTAAGGGGTTTAGAAGGGGAAATTGGGCCATCGGTTGAGTAAGTTCTCAAGAAAATTTTTCCCCAACAGGTGGTAATGAAAAACCATGTGAGGGGTTTGAGCTGACCGAGACCAAAGTGTAGATAAGAAGGGGTATGGGCCCCAACCGACCCGAGGGACACCAACAGAGAAGGCGGGGGGGAGGTGGACGAGAATGAGGCGCTGAAGGGCCCCATCATAGTACGAGGAATCCAAAAAAGCCAAGTCCCTGATTCCGAGGGGGGAGAGGATTTGAGCAGGAGGGGAAAGGTCCCCAACCCCTCAAAGGCAGGGACGGTTAAGAGGAGGACAAGAGTAGTGGCATAGGGTTAGCAGTTACAGGTCATTATGACTTTGGTTAGGGGGGTTTTTGGTAAGTGGGGGGTCGAAAAAACCAATTTTGTTTCAAGAAGAAGTTGGAGGAGAGGGGGGGAAGACGCTGAAATAACGTGCTGTCAGGATTTGGAAAAAGGGGGCATTTAGATGGGCATAGTTGGGAAGAGAAAGGGGTCAAGGGGGGTTTTTTTTTTGGATTGGAGTGATAGTAGCATTTTAAAAAAGGGGGAAGGAATGCCAAGGTTTTTGATATTAAGATATGGGGGGAGGGGTGGGTGAAAAAGCACTGAGGTTGGGATGGGAGGATGGCAGGGGTCAAGAAATCAGGTATGAGTTGAATTTGGACAAAGGAGGAGAGCTTGTCATGATGACCGGGGGGAAACAAATTAAGGGGGAAGAGCAGTTTGCAAGGGTAGAGGAGGGGGTGGGGCTGCGGGGTGAATTTCTTGATGAGGTTTATCTTCTGGAGGAAATGAATGGGAAAAAATCATCTGCTGAAAGGAGGGATGGGGGGGAGGAGGTGTTTGGTGGAAAAGGAGAAGAGAGTTGAAGGTTTTAAAAAATTGTCTGGGTTTGGGAAGGGAGGATATGAGAGTGGTAAATGTCCTTTTTGGCTTAGGCGAGTGCGGACTTAAATGTCGCATGAGTGTTTTATAAGGCAAAGTCATCATGGAGTGAGTTCAGGGCCTTTGTTCCCCCCAAAAAAACTCCTGTTAATTTTTGTAGCTGAAATCCTTCTGAGAGCCTATAGATTGATTAGCATTTTATATTCAAAATAATCCAACAATAATGCACTTTGGACTTCTTTAAGATTGAGTAACTTATGGGAATTTTTTTTTCCACTCTTTTCTCCCCATCTTTGGAGAGCTAATTTTTAAACTTTTTTTTTGTTTATATAGATGTATGAGGGCTTTTTTTTTTAGGCAAATGCACTATTTAATGGTAACATTGTCCGTATTATATAATGTAATGGGAAATGCCCAAAAAATGTATTGTGCAGAAAAATATGGAAAAAAAATGCAATTGCTTTATTTGTAAGCTGTTCACTGTTTGTTATAAATTACATAATATCTGTATTCTCATTTCATTATGATTTACTACTTTTAGAAAATTAAAATCTTTTTCTCAAAAACAGACCAAAATCTTTTTTCTCCCTTAAGGCTATGTCTACACAACACAGTATTTTGAATCCACTAAAAAACTGATCATACCCAGCACTGAGGTTTTGCTAAACCGAAAAACGTCCAGCAGAATATAGAACATGTTATATATTCCGCCAGACCGACATCTGATTTCCGCAGCACCATTGTACTGGGCCACTGGGAATCCGAAATCCGACTGCCAAAAAACACGCAAAAAACAGTGGTGCTGTGCGGTCCAGCATTTTGAAAATGCTGTCGGAGTTTAGATGGCATTTTCACTTTCGTGTAGACAAACTTCAAGCTGGTGTTTTTTTTTGCATGGTGGGTTTTTTAATTGATACCCAATTTGAAGTTTATAGAACTTTTCATTTATTTAATTTTTTTAAATGTTTCCTTTCTTTTTTTTTTTACATTCAACCCTTGGGGCTGAGAACATGTGAACTCGTTATTTTATACAGGTAGCCCCTGACTTACAACGTTCCGACTTTAAACCCGTCCCATTAAAACAGGCTTATGGAGAAAGCTCACTTGTAGTTTCCTGTTCCCCAGCAATAGTACTGTGGAATACAAATTTCAGTATGCCACGGGACACAAATGAAAATTAGGGGGAAATCTTTTAACAGGGGGACAGAAAGCAAAAAAAAATTAAAAAAAACCCTCCCTGCACTATCCAAAACTAAAAAAAACCCTTTTGTGCGGGGGTTTCAATTTAAAAAATAACCTGTTTTTTGACTTACATACAAATTCAACTTTAAAAAAAAACCTGCAAACCCCCTATCCCCCTTGTAACGCATTCAGACACAGGGGCAGTATATATATATATATATATATAATAAATATATATAATATATAAAATAATATTTATATATTAAATAAAAATAAATATATATTTATTATTAAAATAAAAATATATTTTTATATAATTTAAATATAATATATTTTATTTTAAAATATTGATGGAAGGTACTGCAGCGATATGCCTATTGTCGTAAGGTAAAAGCCCCTTTTTTATTATTGTCAGCAGCATTTCCACACATTTATTAATATTGCTAGTAGCAATAGTCCTGGGCCGGGGTTTTTACCGAGTGGCCAAAAAGCTGGGGAGGGATTTCGCTCCCACATCCAGGCCAGGCCAGGTTTTTTAGTTATTAAGGGTATCAGGGAGCAAGGGGTGTGGGCCTCCCCACTGCAGTGCGGGGGGAGTAAAGAGCCCTGTTTTGCAGGTCTGGAGGTACCTCAACCTTCCGGAAACCGCGCTGTGCCCTTTTACCCAAAAACGGGGGAGAGCCCCCTTTGGGCAAAAAGAGGGGTTTCTATCTGCGCGATACTTTGGCTCGTTAAGACTTCTTTAACCAGGCGCAGGCCCCCCAACATTTTGGGGGGGTTAAATTTTTGGTGTTCAACCCCGTACAAAAAAGAGCACCCGTTTTAAATTGCACCCAACCTTCTGCTAGTTCTGTTAAAGGCTACCGTTTGGGGCGAAACCCACAATTTTTGGAGGATCGAAGGGATAGCCCCAAGACCTTTTTAGTCCCTGGGGCATATCCAGTCTATTGTGGGTACTATCCACACCTGGTGGGAGTCGGCAGGGGGTTTAAACATAAAATTTTTTGGGGCCGAGATTGCCCTCTATTCTGGGACCTTGAGGCACAAAGCAGTACCACCAAACCACCTGGGACCTAAGGACAGCTTGGTGAGTTTAACCCGGAGATAGCCCCGAATTTCCCATATCATCTGGTAGGGGACAATGAGAGGAAATCATCCGTGAGAACCTCTCCCAGACCTGAGTGGAGTCTCGGGGAACTTCGGGACAGCCCAGCTCCGAGACGAAACCTTACTAGGGGCCCTAAAATAATTGTGGTTGTGCTGAATGGAGTACACCCAAGAGCCAGGGGCAGACGAGAGGTATCCCCACTTTGCTATGAATGGGGACCTTTTGTATTATGTAACCAGGGTCAGGGAAGAGCTGGTGGAACAGCTGCTGGTACCTAAATCTTATAGACAGAGTGTACTTGAGCTCGCACATTCCCATCTGCTAGGGGGACACCTGGGGGCGGACAAGAATTCTGCAGAGGTTTTAGTGGCCTGGTTGTTACAGGGAAATTCGGGACTATTGCCAGTCCAGTCCTGTGTGTCAGGTCAACTCGCCAGTTGCCAACTTCCGCAGTCCATTGGTGCCATTGCCCCTTATCGAGGTGCATTTTGATAGCATAGCCATAGGGCCCTTGGTAAAGTCTGTTAGAGGTCACCAGTATATCCTCATCATAGTTGAGGCAGTACCGCTCAGAAATACCTCTTCCAAAACAATAGTCCAGGAGTTGGTGCACATTTTTTCAAGAACTGGGTTGCCTAAGGAGATCCTCACTAACCAGGCAACCCCGTTTATGTCAAAGGTCATGCAGGATCTCTGAAAAGCCTTAAAGGTCACCCAGTTAAGTACTTCAGTGTACCACCCACAGACAGATGGCCTGGTAGAAAGGTTTAATAAAACCCTGAAGGCCATGTTGAAAAAGCTTGTGGAGAAAGATGGCAGGGATTGGGACTGTCTGCTACCCTACCTTCTATTCTCCATACGAGAGGTTCCTCAAGCTTCCCTTGGCTTTGTGCCGTTCAAATTATTATATGGCAAACACTCGAGGGGGTTATTAGGTGTAGCCAAGGAAACCTGGGAGAAAGAAGTTACCCCTTTCAAGAGCATCATAGAGCATGTCGCTCAAATGCAGGACAGAATAGCGCGAGTGATGCATCATTAGAGAAGGAGCATCTTCTCCGGCTCATGGTAGCCCAGTTCTATAGTCTAATAACCATCAGCCTGTCTTAGACAATTATAGTCCAGAAATAGAGTTTTTGGTATGGTGCCCACTGTTTTTTAGAACAATTAATTTCTAGCAAAATGACAGGGGCCATATGAGGTAATGGAAAGAATAAGCGAAGTAAACTGTCGGGTACACCAACCAGGCAAGAGGAAACACTATCAGATATATCACATCAATGTGCTGAAACCTTGGAAGGAGTAGGGATCCGTATGAAGGCCCCCTGCATGTGAGCTACCAGAGGCAAACCTCAGGAGGTTGAGAATTGCAGGAAACCCTGTCACCCTCACAGAATACAGCAGTGTAAGCAACACTGCAACAGAATAGGGTCTGTTTACAGAATTGCCAGGTCTAGCACACGTAATTCAGCATAGATCCAAACAGAGCCACAGCCCAGCTCCATTTGAAACCTTACAGGATCTCCTGAGCCCACCCAGGAAGTCATTACAAAGGATGTACAGAAATTACGCCCTGGGTGTTATCGAGGAGTCAAAAAGTGGGTGGTCTAGTCCCATAGTACTGGTTCCAAAACCCAACGGCGAGTGGTGGTTTTGCAATGACTACCTCAAGCTATCCAAGGTGGACTATCCCATGCCCAAGGAGGATGAGCTGATAGAGAGGTTAGGTCCTAGATTCATGTTTCATAGTTTCATTGTGTTTGTAAGGGAGGCCGAAAAAAGACGAGACGTCCATCGCCAGTTCAGCCTGTTGTGCTAAACGGTGTTTGATCCAGAGAAAGGCAAAAAACCCCAATGAGGTAGAAGCCAATTGTCTCATTTTAAGGAAAAAATCCTTCCCGAACCTCCCCCCCAATCTTGCCAATCGGAAAACCCTGGATCATGAACCCCTCTCCAGAAATCCTATGACACGTATAACTTGTTATATTATTATACGCTCACAAAATGCTCCACACCCTTTTTGAACTCTGTTTTAGGAATTCACCATGACAAGTTCCTCTGCAGACAGAGTTCCACAGTCTCACGCTCTTACCAGAAAGAATCCTTTTCTCTATGTTTATGCTAGAAACTTTCGTTCCTCAAGACGTAGAGGTTGCCCCCTTGTTCTAGATACAGTCCTGGGTATAAATAAGTCCCTGGTAGACGATCTCTATATGACCTTTGATGTATGTTAAACATAAATCATTTTATTATTACCCCCCGAAGCCCGTTTTTTCTCTAAACTAAATAACCCTAATCTTGCTAATCTTTCTGGTACTGTAGATCCCACCCATTCCCCTATTTAATTATTTTTGGTTGCCCACTCTTTGTACCTGTTTCAAGCTCTACAAATGTCTTTCACTGTGCACGTTGCCCCACAACTGACATACAATAATTCCATGTGTGGTTCTAACCAGTGACTTGTAATCATGGGAGAATAATGTTCTCATCATGTGCCTCTATGCCCCTTGTCTACATGCACCCCATGATCCTTTTTTGCCCTTGGCAGCTGCTGTCCTGACACTGCTGCTACAATTAAGTTTACTGTCCCACCAGGATTCCCAAGTCCTTCTCCATGTCAATTTTTAACTCCACCCTTTTTTCTTTTTCCATTTAAACATGTAGTCATGTAATGGATTTTTTTTCTCCCATGTGCATAACCTTGCATTTTATCTTTGTTAAAAACTCGATTCTGCCAATTCCCCTTGCCCAGGCCTCCAACTTATCCAGATCCCTTTGTAATAACACATTATCCTAGACATTAGTTTGAATTACTTTACAGAGCTTTGTGAGCGTCTGCAAAGATCGATATTCTACTGTGCAATCCATCGTGTAAGATCGTTTAATGAAAATGTTGAAGAGGTAGGGCCCAATACTGACCCTTTGTAACCCCACTAGTATAGCAATCCAATCAGAGTATGTACTGTTAAATTCTACCCCTATTTGTTTCTCCTGATTTTCCACGCACCGAACCATCTCAGGGGTTTACAGAGAATGGTCCCGAAAAGAAAAAACTACCAGTGATCGGCAAAGTCCATGGCGGAAAATGCCTTGTTGATGCCCAGAGGTCAAAGTAGAATGGCAGGACTGGTTCTAGCTGATAGAAAGGCAACAGTGAACTCAAATAGCCACCCGTTACAACCAAGGTAGGCAAGAAGAGCATCTCTGAACGCACAGTACGGTGGCGAACTTTGAGCCGATGGGCTACAGCAGCAGAATACCACACCAGGTGCCACTCCTTTTCAGCTAAGAACAGGAAACTGAGGCTCCAGTTGCCCAAAGCTCATCGAAATTGAACAGATAGAAGAAGTGGAAAAACGTTGCTGGTCTGAGAGTCTCGTTTTTTCATTACTTCTGCCTGCGACAATTCGATGGTAGGGTCAGAATTTGGCATCAACAACATGAAAACATGATCCATCTGCCTTGTATCAACGATCAGGCTGTGGTGTGGTGTCATGGCGTGTGGGGAAAATTTTCTTGGCATCTCTTTGGCCCCTTGGTAACCAATTGAGCATCGATGCAAACACCTTGAGGAATCTATGCCAGGAACCGAAGAATTGAGGGCAGTTATGGAAGCAAAAAGGGGGTCCCAACCCGTACTAGCATGTGTAAACCTAATAATGTGGCGGTGTATATATATATATATATATATATATATATATATATCATATATAATATATAATAGTATATAGTATTATATAGTATATATATAAATAAATAAAATTATAGTATAATATATATAATATATATATATATAATATATATAAATATATATAAACTAAGATCACAATGTTCAAACTGAGACCAAGGGGGACTAAGTGCACAGCAAAAAAAAAGGGAACATGTTTTGAAAACATTAAGGGGTTGTCTCACTACATTGATTCACTCCTGTTTTTCTTGGTTCATTTTCTGAATTCAGGACATGTTACTGGCTTCCACTAGGCTGTAGTTATAAGCCAGGTCTGTACCTATAGCAACCAATGCTGACAGCGCTATAAGGAGAGAGTCAAACTGTCTGTAAGCCTATAACGACCTGAGGAGCTGATGCAGCCCCATACAAGAGGGGATATCTAGGAATAGCAGGACACTGTTATGGATACATATAGCAAAGAGACTTGATTTTGCAAGATCTTAACATAAAAAGTTATCCTTGTAGAGAGACAACCCCTTTAAAATAATAAAATACTTTTCTCCTCAGCTCTCTTAACTTGTTTAACAAGCACAGTTTGAAGTCTCATCCATATCAACACACTCCTACTAGACAAGACTTGGCAGCACCTACCTTATGAAGTAAGACTCATGCAATTGTGATTAATTGGTATAGGTATTAAGGTGTCAATAGGCTGAACATAATCTCCAAAAATTGGGAATCTCGCAAGAGAACAGAGAGTGACTTTTGATCACTATATTTACTATTTTCAGCCATAGGCAATACTTACACTCTATCAGTTCCACTATCTGTAAAACCTAAAACGTAACTTTTATTATGTATAACTCATAAAAACCCCTATACACACTATTTAAAAAACCTGATTTCTAACCTCACCATTTAACCCTTTTTTGCTTCTGAAAGAAGGAGTACTCACCTTTCTATCATCAATCTGTGAGCACCAACCTATTAACAGGAATAGTAAAAAGCCTTATATATACAGCAATTTAGCTAGCTCCAGTAAGGGATTCCAAGCCTCCTACATACTGGGCAGATTGCCCTAATCACATGGACACAAAAACAAATAAGGCCCCCTTGTTGACACCTCTGCAGCGGGTGACACTTCATTCTAGACAGAGGTTGAGAAATCACAATTTAAAACGTCATATCATGACCTCTCCCGACATGTTTCGCCACTAAACCTGGCTTCATCAGGGTGTTAAGGTCCGATCACAAGTGGTACATAGCTCACTTCCCTTTATATCGATGTTAGGTACACACCCTATTCAGGTGCTCACCAATTAGCCATCAGAGAATCCACAAAAACCCGACATCCCCCTTCCGCTCTCCTGCACGCACACTCATAAAATTGCTGCCTAAAGCTGGCCACATGCTCTCATAACCAACAAATCCTCAGACAAATTCGCCATCCTCCATAACGGGCTTAGCGCCCCATCTTAGCGTACTGCCCTCTACCAACGCACTGCATCAACAGACACGCTCAGCGCCTGAATGATAATGCGCGGCTTCCGTCTCTTCTCTCATATTATTGCAACTGACGTGGCCTCACCTAGAACCACCTAAGCAGAATAGTGTTACATTCCACAGCCACGACCTACCCACTTTAACAACTCCCATAAACCCCTTCTCTTCCATGTCTAATTATGCCATATTCCATTGGGAATATAAGTTCCCTTTGTACTGTACACTATAGTCAAATATCTTACCGCATAAGCACTTCTCCTAATATCTAATATACTGTTGAGCTTAGCGGCTCTGGATCATGACTCACGAGTGTTTCATAGGCAGAGACAGAAACTTTATTCGCAGGTGAAAAATACAGGTGCCCTCTGTATTTTAATTAGCAGCAAACAGAAAATACAAGTTCAAGGCATGCACAAACATAACAAAAAACAAACGCCTGCCCGTCTGGGCTCAAGCCTAACAATAGACCAGCTTACTGACAAGTCTGCAAGTTTATGCCCACCTGGTTTTCCAGCAGGTCTCCACCCCAGACTTAAAGGTAGTCCGGGGTTGTAAACACCATAGTCATCATACCTGCTTGACTTATACACACCCTGAAAACCCGGAGATGGATGCCATGGGTAGTGAGTACCCACTCCTGCTAAATGCTCACTCCAATGAAAGGAGCGCACCCAGGAAATGGCTATGAACAAAGCCATGCTAAAACATTAAACTTTAAAACAAATGTCGACAGTCTATCTGACGACACCTATCTAATATTGGCCCTTTCATTCCCTCCAAAGTCTCCTCTACCTGGAGTATGTGTCTGGGCATACTAAAGAATAAGCTAGGACCCTGGCCGGGATATATACACCATTATATACCCTTCCTGCTGTTGCCACCTTACAATACATATTCATTTTAATAAAGCTGCAAGCCTTATTAAATACATATTCCATTTTACTGTACACTATTGTCTCACAGACTATTTCCATAACCACTTTTCTTTACATGTTAAAATTCATATTCATGTTTAAATAAAGCTGCAGGCACTAAGGTTAGTCTGCCCTCACCTCACCGCAGTTTCACTCACACCTTCCCCATTGAAGATTCTCTCTTGACAGGTCACAGCCACCACCTAATTCATTATGTCACAATTAGGAGGCAGGCAAAATATTAGTAAATCTTCACACAGGCTATTGCATCTGCATACAACTGGTACTCCAAAAATTGTATTTTAAAGTTAGCACAAAATCAACAAAGCGAGCAGAAACAATAATCTATACATAGATTAATATATACCTTGAATAGATAGTAATCTACCTTTCGTGCTGAGCGCGTCTCGCCACCACAACAACTCGAGTGCATATACCATGGACTGATTCAGCTGCCAACAAACCCTCCATGCACAGAAAGCAATATACATACATCCCAATTTTTTAAATAGAAACCGTGCCTCAACGTGACCAATACACTACAACATTACAAGACACAGGAAAATGTAGGGACAATCGTAGAGGGAGGACAGTGGGGGGGGGGCAGGAGGGAGATGGAGGGAGCGACAAAACCCGAACGTATGAACTATTGATGCTTCTATAGTCATATATTCAACTTTGGCTCAGATCCCTGATCGTACTTAATCACATATACCATTCTCTTCAAAAATTATTATATAGGGAACAGGCAAGATCAAATAAATTCTGAAAATTAGAAGCCCTACATTTAGGCCTTATAGGTTTCAATGTATTGAGTCTGTAATACATATTGCCAACTTTTTGAAAATGAAAAGAGTATGGTAGACAATAGTGGGCGGCGCTCTTAGCGCGCCGCTACAAAATTTGCATGGCCAACGCCCATCATGAACGGCAACATGCCACGCCCCTTCAAAAAGCACACCTACTCCACAACGGCTTGGAAGAAAGCATGTAGATGCGCTTATAGCCAGGTAGTAGCCCCCCATAACCAGGTAGTGCCCCCTTACAGGCAGGTAGATGCCTCCTGTAAGCCAAATAATGCCCTCGTCGTAGCCAGGTAGAGCCCAAATTTTGTAGCCAGGTAGATGCCCCCCTTTGTTAGCTCAGTAGATGCCACCCCATTGTTTGAGCCAGGTAGATGACCCCCATTGTTTTTGCTATGTAGTGGCCCCATTGTTTTGCCAGTATGCCCCATTGTTTTGCCATTAGATGCCCCCATTGTATGCTATGTAGGTGCCCCCTCCTGTTGCCAGGTAGATGCCCCCAATTCTTTCCAGGAAGTGCCCCTCTTATTGCCAGGTAATGCGCCCATCTGTTTGCCATGTAGTGCCCTCTCTCAGCAAGGTAGTGCCCCACGTTAGCCAGGTGTAGTGCCACCCATCGTTAGCCAGTATTGCCCCATTGCCTCATTGTTAGCCAGGTATGCAACCATTGTTGCCACAGTAGACCCCCATTGTAGCCAGGTAGATGCCCCCATTGTATTCAGGTAGATACCCCCCTTTAGTAGTCAGGTAGTGCCTCCCATTAGTAGCCAGGTAGTGCCGCCATTGTAGCAGGTAGCTGCCGGCCCCATTGTAGCCAGTGTAAGTCGCCCTCCAATTGTTAGCCAGTAGTGCCCCCGGTCTGTTGCCAGGTATTGCCCACCATTGTAGCCAGGTAGAATCCCCCCATTGTAGCCAGGTAGACCCCCATTGTAGCCAGACCGTGCCCCTCACCAGACAGAGGAAACTATATAAATATAAAATAATAAAATCCACTTACCTGACCAGTGCGTCCTGCAGAAGCGGTCTGCTCCGGACAATCTCCTCATCATTGTCACCAGGGAAGTGAGTGCAACCCTGCGCGTAGCACTTTCCTCTGTGACGCTTGACATGTGTGTAACCGCACAGCGGCGCCGTACATACGAGGAGAGGAGGCAAGGATGGGAGCCGATCCCTCCTGCCTCCTTCCCTGCTCAGCGAGGTTCCGGGCGGGTGAAGCGGACGCAGCGCCCGCTTCACCCGCCTTTGGGAATCTTACCGGCGGCAACAGAGGTAGCGCAACCAGCGCTACTCCGTCCAGCGGCCATTTTAAAGGAGCCCCCCGCCACCTGTCTGGCGGTCGGGCGAGAAATGCCAACTCCCCCGGGAGGGCGGGGGGGACCCCAAATAGCGGGACCCCACCGCCAAAATCGGGAGAGTTTGGCATGTAATGCTGTATATCCATCTTGCCCTCTTCCTTACAAAACTTCATCCAGAACGCCCTTTCTTTCCCCTACTTTTTACACAGATGCCCCATAATTTAAGGTCACCTCTATCTCACCATTATTAGTACTATCCAAAATGTGTCTCGCTAGGGGGGTTGTCACCTCTAGTTTTTAATAGTACTAACCAGATGTTTTGAGATCCGACGAACGAAAACGTCCTGATATGGTATTTATTTCTCCACATAGATCTTGGGGCAAGTAAGACACCTAGCCCCATAGATAACCCCTCTGGTTTTACAATTTTGATAGAATTGTCCTATCTCAAATCTTCTCTTATCAATGGATTTAACAAATTATTAGTTTTCCCATATAGAATGGACAGAATAAACAGTTCGCCACAGGATATGAGCCTACCGCCCAGTAGACTGTTAACCATGGTTTTTTTGCCATCATCCCCTCAAATGACTATTTACAAATTCACCCCTAAGACTTTTTCCTCTTCTATAAGTGACACTAGGGTATTTAGGAATCACCTCAGAGAATAATGGAGCTAGTAAATTGCTGTATATATAAGGCTATCCAGATAATATAGGTGTGCCTCCACCAACTTGATTAATAGGAAAAGGAGCTATTCCTATCTTTCAGAAGCAAAAAGGGTTTAAATGGTGAGGTATAGAAATCAGGTTTTTAAATAGTGTGTATAGAGGTTAAGAGTTATACATAATAAAAGTTACGTTTTAGTGTTTTACAGATAGAGAACTGATAGAGTTTAAGTTTGCCTATGGCAAAATAGTAAATATAGCAATAGGCTGAAAGAGACAATTTATCAGAGTTGCAAATAGGGATGATCTTTGCCCTTTAGGCCAGGACCGACAGTATTTCTGAATCTGTGCCTTGTGCCTCACCTGCTCCAATAAGTCAAATTTTCTGCTTCATTGAATGGCTAGATGTTGGTATATCAGGCTGGAGACACCAGAGAACAAACCCTCTATAATCATTACTAGAAGAACACAAGCTGCAGGTGGCAGCTTTATGGTTTAGTGAATGTTTTATGGCATTCTCTTGGCCTACTCATGATAATTGACTTCACCCAGCTAGAAATGGCCAATGTTGGTTGGAAGAGCATGACCAAATCTTTAAAGTCCTGCCCTTGTCCCCTAATTCCCCAGACTTGAACTCAACTGTGCATTTGTGGAACCAACTCGATTGTGGTGTTCACTGTATGGATTTCCCTCCAGCAGCTGTGGGATACAGACAACAAGAGACAGCATCAGGGGTCTAACTAGAGAAAACTGGGCCCCATAGCAAACTTTTAGATGGAGAACCCCTGCCAGTCCCACCTCTGACCGTGACCATTTACCAGTACCTCTTAATAATAGTCATGCAGTTACTAGATAATACAAAGAGAAAATACCTCACATTTGGCTGAGAGCTACCAAAAGTACCTAGGGCAGCATGAATGCTAAATATAGCCCTACGGATAAGTAAACCCCCTTTTTAGATAGGGAGCTCTCCATATTAGTTAGTAAAACCCATGTTATGAGATAAGTAGCCACTCCACTCTGTTTCTAGTAGATAGGCCACTCATTATGTGGTAAGTCTCCTTTAGGTAGGGCTAACAGTAGGTAAGGCCCCAGGTAAGTACTTTGTAAAGGCTCCAAGTAGGTTGTCAAGGCCCAAGGTAGTTAGATATGTCGGTAGGCAAGGCCTCAGGTAGGTAGTGAAGTAGGCAGGTGAGGCCTGAGGAAGGCAGGGACTTTATTTAGGTGGGTCGGCAAGCAGAGCCACCAGTAGGTAGGTAGGCAAGACCCTAGGTAGATAGGTAAATGGGCAAGGCCTCATAGGTAGGCTCCAGGTAGGTATGTACACTGCCGGTAGGTAGTTAGGCCCAGGACAGGTTGGTGGGTCGGTCCGAGATATGAATTTTGGTAGTCCCCAGATAGGTAGAGCCTAGGTAGGTTGTTAGCCTCCAGGTAGGATTGCCCCAGGTTGGTAGGTAGATAGGCCACACATAGAAAAGCCCCATGTACAGTGAGGGAAATAATTATTTGATCCCTTGCTGATTTTGTAAATTTGCCCACTGACAAAGACATGAACAGTCTATAATTTTAAGGGTAGGTTAATTTTAACATTGAGAGAATATCCAAAATAAAATCCAGAAAATCAAATTGCATAATTTATATAAATTTATTTGAATTTTGCTGAGAGAAATAAGCATTTTATCCCCTACCAACCATTAAGAGTTCTGGCTCCGATAGACTAGTTAGACACTCCTAATCATCTCGTTACCTGTATTAACCCCTTCCCGACACTGGACGTATGCATACGTCCTAATGGTAAGTGTGTTTCCGCAAATGGACGTATGGATATGTCCTGGCGATCAAGCAGGCTTACAAGCGAGCCCCGCACGATTGCTACATGGGACCAGTGGTATATTACCGCTGGCCTCATGCCGCATCACCCACGGCCTGAGTGAGCTCCGGTTGCTTGTGTTTAACCCCTTAGCTCCGACAATCAATTAAGATAGTTGGAGCTAAGTGCTTCTCCTACCAGACGGCACCGGGAAGTGAAAGTCAACATTGAGTGATTGACGGTCAATAATCTGCTTCGAGTCAGTTCCCGATTTTGGGGAATCATCTCACCTATTTTCGATCCTCGATTGCGATTAATCTCCGATTCCCATTAAAGTCTATGGGAGAGAAACATCAGTTTCATTTTTACACCCAAACAGGTGAGGTGAAGCTGGAATTAACATCCACAACAGTAAACTGGATATGTGGTGCATCTTAGTCAAGACAATTAGGCTACAAGAGTCACAGAAAAAAATTCACAGGCTAAATCATTGCTTCTGTTCAATGGCTAACCGAAAAGTTGAGGACGTCGTAGCCACAGCAGGTACAGCGGTAGCAGCTGCTACGGGGCAACTTGGACAAAAAACAAGACACTGGTATTGGAAATGGCACATGGTAACTGGCAGGAGACTCCCTACCACTGTTTGCACCAGGGAGCAACAGCTTATCACCCATGCCATCTGACGCTGGCCACCCCAGCGTGAAGGGTGAGATAGACAACTCACACCTGTACATTTTTCAAGCAGAAACAGCATTAGACCGTGTCCGCCATTTTGTTTAAGTAAGATATATAAATCTCTTACATCAGCCACGAGGGCCAGAAACCGCCCTACCTGGTATAGAGACGTGTATACACAGTGTTGTTTGCTCCCTGAGAGTTTCTCGGTCCTACGCCATTCTGGTTTCTCATGCGGAAGTAAGAATAGGATTCAATGATGTCACACTCGGCAGGTGAAGTTTGCAAGCGCTTAAAACCTTTGTAAATAACTATTTTCCTCTTACAAACTGTACATACTATCTCCCTATTTTCTGTAATCATTTTATTTTCATTTTATCATTTTGTTTATTACTATTGTAAAAAAAAAGCTGTGTTATACCCTTATTGACTGGTCTTCTTTAAAGTGTATCCCGGGGACCTGTATTGTAATATTGGCAAAACAACCCACAAACAGGGAACCCGTAATCAGATGTGGTGGGCTAGCACACAGAAAAAAAATTTGGGTGCTATTCATGTGATTTGAGATGAGAAATAGGGTATTAAAAATGTTTTTTTGATTGCCCCCCACAAAACGGGGACAACCTTAACTCCGACTGTGGTGGCTGCTCGCAACGCATAAATAAAAATGGGTGCTTTTTCACAGTGGCTTGAGAGGAGAAATACATCTGTTGCCGGATCTGCCCCCCCCCCCCCCAAACCAGACCCCCCCCCCCGCAGCTATGCTGTTTAGAGCACTGGAGCTGTCATGTGATTTCAGCAGCCCCCCGTGCTCTGCGCTGATTGTCTATCAGCCAGAATTGCAGGAAGCGCCGAAAATGGCGCAATTGGAATCCGGATTTTGTTATTGAAAAACATTATAAGGATAATAATCTCTTCATCGCGGAGCCAAGATTTTAGTGAAAAGTGATTTCAAATTTTTTCGATTTCATTGTCACCTATTTTGGGATATGAGCCAAAAACTTAAATTTTCCAAATGGAAATCGTTTCATTTGACCGTAATTCCACAGGTGATACTGTCAGCTCTAGCAAACTCCCATAAACGTTTGCCCTCGCTGAAAATGGAATAGCCCTAAAACTCACCCATTATGCCTCTTTAACTCCAATTAAGGGACATAGAATGGGCATATATCCCTCCAATGCCTATTAAAAATGTCACTCTTCTGGAGGAAACTATGATGGCAAACCCTAAACAGTTCGAGTTTGAGTAGAAACTAAATTTGAGAATTCGCCCGAAGTTCTAGTTGAACTCGACTCAAATTTCAAAAACCCCTTTGTCAAGGGAAAAGAAGATTTTCTGGTTAATTTTTATACCATACAGGTAGGAAAAAAATGAAAATTACCCCCATAACGTAAAATGGTACGTTGGAAAAACTTAGTAAAGAAAATTGGTTTAAAATCACAAAAAAAAAATTCAGGGCTAAAAAAATTCTTCCTTTCAGTGGCAAAACTGAAAAATGAGGACAGCATCCCATAGCAAGTACAGCGGTACAGCTGTTTTGGGCCTCTTTCACACATAAAAAGACCCCGGTTTTGGAATAAACCCCGGGTAGCTGGCGGGGAGCTCCTTATACTTTTTTCCCCAGGGCCCCAAAATTAAATTTATGCCTCTGCAGGTGGCAGATTAGGGGCAGTTTCATTGGTGGCAGCGCGAAACATGCCAATGGTGAACGCGGGGTTCCGGTTCGACAAGATTTGGGCGGCAGGGTCCCATTTTGGCAGCGAGAAATCCCAAGGAGAATGTCAGGTTGGGTTCCAACCATTAGAGGGCAGTCCCATTAGGGTAGAAGAATATGAAAAGGGGACAGCGGGCTTGGTTCGCTACTTTGGGCAGCAGTACCTTGGTGGCGAAAGAACATCCAAGTGGAAAATGGGGGTTTGGGTTTAACTATATTAGACGCCGTACAGTACCCATCCTTCTGTGACCAGGTTGGGAGCTAAGAAACATTTACCAACCACCCCCAAAGTAAAACCTGAATGTCGCTTTGCTTGGCTTTTGGCCTTGGAAATGTTCCCTTTCCCCCTGGTGAACCAGAGGGTTCTGCACATATGGCCCTGGCATGCCCCCAAATAAAAATGCCGGCAGGATTTTTTTGCCAGAAAAACTGTCCCTCCCCTGGCCCGCCCCCTTGCGAAAAGATCTCCAGCGCTTTGGCTGCATCTGTGTCCACCAAAGTCCATCTCCTACAACCATGGATAAAAAGCACAGTAAAGGCATTACATCTCCTGACTCACACTGGGTGAGTTTGGGGGAGATGTCCCTTGGTATGAGTTGGGCTGACGTTTCAACATTGTGGAATGGGCCCAACCCCCCAACCCTGAGGGGTACATTAATCCCAAGAGAAACCAGGCCGTTCTAAAATTTAATTTGTTTTGGAGACCGTCAATACACAGGTCACTGCTGTGGATAGCTCTGCGTATGAGAAAAAAGAGTGGGGGGGTGAAGAACCTGGCCCCAGGCAAGGGGGTGTGGACAGGGGAGAAAAATCTCCTTTCCCCTTAAAGACGGTAACTTACACAACCCCTTGCCTGGCAACGTAATAAACCCTGGTTGTGAAAAATATCTCAACGAACCCCGGGTTTTTATGTCGTGGGAAAGTCGAGGTTTTTAGTTCACACCCCGGTTTTCGCACCCTGCTTTGGGCGATAGCAGCGTTGCGCATCTTGGGGCCTTCCCGTGCCCCGTCTGATATGCGTTTTGGCAACCGCTGGAATTCACATGCTCCAGCGTTTTTGGCAGCAGGTAATTCCATTATGCAGATGAAATGTTCTCATGGCTTGACACGTGGTGCGGCCTTTGGGGGTTTTGACCATAGGAGGGGATCAGTTAAAGGACTCTACCCCACCCTTTGGGAAAATTTTGACGAGGCCCCAAAATGGTCATTGGGAGGGCCCCTTGTCAGATGACCGTTGTGGTTTATTTTTACTGGAACCCCGTTAGGCATCTGTGGCAGAGGCCCCACGGGGGTTAAAGGAGTCGGAAAAGAGCGGGGGATGTACAGTAGAAGGCCTGACTGTTTCGCATTTGTATAGGTCTTCTTTAGGCGGTGTTTCAAGGTCGATAGCGGGTGCTGTATGACAGGTCCGCTCAAAGACTAGAGCGCATGAAGCTAGCCAGGGCTTTGGTGACGGATTTGGTCAGGATGAGGAAGTGGGAAAGGGGAAGGGAGGGGTGTACAGCACCGTTCCGATTCCCTTCAATGGGAAAAAAGATTGGCACAGTTTCAGGGGGAGGAGGGAAAAACGGGTTTATTCCATTTGTGCTTTTTGACCCCGGGCTTGGGAATCACGGGTAACTCACCATGAGTGTTGGATGCTAATTTCCTGAATATTATCTAGCATCAAGGGAAAAAAAAAGAAAAGCAAATTAAAAGAGGCTAGGGATCCTATCCGTTTGAACTATTCTCTTGGCTGTCGTAATTAACCGCTTGCAGACCGGAGCAGTGATATTCTTTGTGAGGATCCATCGCCCCGAGAGGAGGTTCGCGCTGACACCCATTTCGCTTTAAAACTACATAGGGGTTTTTAAATTTTTTTTTTTTCCCGTAGCACTGCAATACAAAAAAAAATCGCCATGTCTAAAGAGGTCAATGCCCTGATGAGGGATCCAAGGATGACCAAGAGAAGGCTAGCACATTGTCAATTAAACCGCCCACCCAAAAGCCGAACCAAATCAAAAAAGGGAAAAAGGGGCAGTAAAAGGTACAGTCTGGGGACAAAAAAGTTCCAGCAAAAGGAAAGAAAAGGGGTAAAGGGTAAACAACTGAAAAAGCTAACAAGGAAGAAATAAGGAAGATCTCCCTCCGAAAAAGGGGAAGGCAAGTAGTGATAAGGCCCCAGATCCCATGTAGGCGATAAGAATCCAAAACGAAAAACCTACATCTTTTCAAATCTTTTATCAGTGGGTTTATGTAGTCCCCCTTTTAAGTAGGGAATATTTTTATACTATTTTATAAATGAAAATTTTTCAGTATTTAAAATTCTAGATAAAAACGTTTTTAAAAAAGAAGGGGAAACCACCACGTCTTTGTTTTTTTAAATTTTTAAATTTTTAAAGTATTTTGGAAAAGCTAGCCATTATTGCAGTTGTCAATTGTCTAGGAATTGTTGAGGTGGTACCTGACAAGACGGTTAAATGCTTAAAATAAATTTTAATTATTTTATTTCTTTTTGACATGATGCCTTCTGCTATCTTACTAGCAGATTCACTGACATGACATGGAGATGGCAAAACCAGGTTCCTATACTGGCTGACATGGATCAATTTTTATTTGTCTTAATTTTTAACTGTTCTTTGTACCCCCTATTGTCTTGCGTTAATTTTCAAAGCTATCAAAAAGAATCCCCTGGTGTTTGGGTTTCCCCCCTTAAAAAAAAAAATGAAAAAGCGATTACGGGTGGCCACCCCCCTTTATCACGTTACAAGACAAAAGTGAACAATTTCCTTCCACCCACCCAAATTGACAGTAGAATACAGGAATTTGAGACAGTGCTCATTGATCGATTTGAGACATCTTTTGCATCTTCTTTACATTCTAATTTCACGGTGGAATGACGTCAGCAATGCAGCAACATTAGAATGGCACACAGCTGCAGCACTTTTAATTGAAAAATGCCCTTAATCCTCCAGGTGGATAAACCAGTACAGGACCCCCCCTGTGATTTAAACCCTTTGCTCATCAAAATTGCATCTATATATATACCCATTCTCTTAGACAGAATTCCTTTTTAAAAAGCTTTTTTTCAAATTCTTACTTTAAAATTCAAAAAGGGGGTATTTGTTCTTTTATTAGAGTATAAATAGTTTTGAAAAGTTCCGGAAAACATTCAGTATAGTGCATTCGGCTTTCAGCGTTCTTGCTGAGCCTGAGTCCTCCTTTTAAGCTGTAGCAAAATCCTCTCCCCTCAGATGCCATACGCGCTCGCGAGTTTGGGGGTAGAACGTGCTTTTGTCAAGCTCAGAGTTAACTAGATACTTGACTATTTATATCATATTGTTACCACTTATATGCCTACACTTAAAAACATCTGATACATTAAAACCATTTTGCACCGATTGCAAGTGTTTCAACATTCCTTATTATTATCATTGCAAAGAAAGTTACTTATTTTTTAGACCCTCCCTTTTTTTCACTGCATGTCTTGCTACTTCATATAGTGGGATAGTATCATCAAGACTAAATTGAGATATCAGGCAAACAGATTCCAATGGCACTCGTCATTTAAACCTTTAGGTGTCAGTGTTTCCATTTTATGGATCCAAAACACTTCTCTTTGTAAGAGACGTTGTCTAAGTGTGTATGGATCACTACTTTCCACCTTCTCTAGGACACACCATTTAAGATCACATACATTATGATTATGTTCATAAAAATGTCTGGCTACTGTAGATTCACCGATTTTTTTATTTTTATTTTCATAATTTGTTTCTTTACTGCTCATTTAATCTTATGCGCACTGGTCTGGATGTTTGTCCTATATATGCCTTCCCCCAAGGGCATTTCAGCATATAAATCACATCGTTAGTGTTGCAAGTGTAGAATCCTTTTATATTAATAGGGTAGCCCTTCATAGGATGTGCAATTTTATCACCTTTTATTATTTTTAAACGAAGAAAAAAGAGGATTTGATACCAAAAAGTAAAAATATATAAATCTTTATTCATGATAAATAGTAAAATAGAAAAACCAAAAAATACAAAAAGTACAAAACAAACAAAGAAAAGAACCATAACACAATAAATAACAGGACGGCAAAGCTAATAAACAACGGGACAGCAACAAGCAGAGTCAATTCTGACCGATGTCATAATTATATCATCAAGTGTAACTGTTTATATATGTCAATAATCAAAGTTAAGAATACATAATAAAGACATCAAGGCAAGAATGAAGTATAACAATCAATTACCCATAGTAAGGGACTTGCGTGCACCCGCTCCCCGACGCGCGCTTCACCACCGCTTCTTCAGGGGGTGTGTCTACATATCCCAAATACCCACACATATAAACTCACCTCAATTAGTCACATGATGATAACTAGCCAATGACTGAACATATCTTACATAACCATAATAAAAAAAAACAACAAAGACAAAATTCATATAATACCATATAACTAACATGATTATCTATCAAACCGCTAATAAATAAAATCAAAACAATAAAGAATAATCCTATATTGCATACAAGTAATTGTGGCGTCCTAACCGCGACTCTGCGCATGCGCGCAGAAATACCGCGATAACTTGATCGGAGTTCAATGCCCCACTTCCGGCAAAAAATAATTTAAAGGGGCCCCTTGCGCGCAGGCAACGGCGATAAAATAACACACAATGCCTGCACATCGCATGTCTAAGCAAGAAACCTACAGATTATCATATAAATACGAGAACTGCGTATGTTACATGTGGATGTATAGCCAATAAGATAAAAAATAAGCAAATTAGTGCGGAAAAGGTGATGAGATAAGGAATGAAGGTGAGTGAATACCCAGGTGAAAAAAACATCAAAACAAAAAACAGTGCAAGTGAAGAGAGTGTGTGGAAGTGATGAGAATATAAAATATTAAAGGGGTTTTATCATTTCATTAAATGGTCTTCAGAATAAGGGAACAGGGCAAGCAATTTGGGGTTGTTCATTAGCAAAGCTGTATTTTTCCAGTTTTTCCTTTTATCTTGTGTTTTTTTTACCTAACCATCCTTGTCGGATCCCCCCAGATCCTCCTCCTTCATTTCACTAGCTGAACTCATTTACATTCTGTACCCCCCCCCCGGTCTATTCACGGAGCTTGGTCCCCACTCAGAGTAAGGGACCGCAATTTAACATTCCCCCCAGAAGAAACAGAATTACACTAAAGGGCTTACACAAAATCAGGAAACAGCAAAATTTTGTGTCGTCCCTCCCGACCAGAGTTAGGGGCCGTAGCTTTTCTCTCTCCACACCCAGCAAAAAACAGACTGCAACAGATTTTTCCAAAAGAAACATAAAAATTTTTTGCCCCCGGGCCCTAATTTTCCCGATAGAAGCGAGATCTCTCCCGTTCCTAGAGCTTAAAACATCCCCAGTGTGATAGAAGAAGGTGCTCAGTCTAGTTTGAATGCCCCTGGGGATGTAAAAAGCGCTTACAAAAAGGGCCCTGATGGGGAAAGACACGTGACATGTAGACTGAGAGGGGGGGGGGGGGGTCTCGGGGCCAGCATGCACAGTGAAGGGGGGGGGATGTCCCCCAGTTGGGGGGGAAGAAACGCCCCTGCTTTTTCCAGATGTGAATCGGGCCGAAACAAAGGAAGCACCCCTTTAAGGAAAACCCCAATGAGTTCATCAAAAAAAAAACAGATATACCTGTTTTAATAAAAGGGGACTTTCGAACTCAAAATACAAAAAATATATATTCAAAAAGATCATATTTATATACATAATATATAGGACATCGGACTCCAGATGAAAAAATATATATTCAAAAAATCATATTTACTGTATATACATAATAACACAATCAAAATGTGGAATTAACCAAATAAGAATTAAAAAAATAATAACATAATAATAAAAAAAAAAAAGTGGGGTCTTTTTTCTTGGATCTATCAACGTATTACTTCATAGTTCTTCAAAGAAAATGTCCATAATCACGAGATGACCAGAGATAAGCAAGACAGGAGGTATAGTGATGTTACTAAAAAATGATAATGATAAACAAACAATTAGAAACAAAGACAAAATAATTAAAACATGAGTAAATTACAAAAAGAGAAACTCAATTTTCATTTAAGCCTTTTTGGAGCATATTTTTTAAGAACAACAATCCCACACATCTTTTTTTTCAATATCTTTTTTCTTATTCCACCCCCTTTATATACTGCAAATTTTTTCAAAAACCTTTTTTTTCATTTTAAAACTTGGATTACAATTAGATGTAAAAAAAGTGTCGGGGATTGTTTTCAAGATGGGAAAGGGTTTTACAATCTTTTGCAATAGAATATGCGAATATGTTCACGAGTTCGAAAATTTAATTTCCTTGTGGAAGTCCTTTTAAAACTTGGGACAATCACGGTAGCAAGTAAATTACATTTGAAGTCCCCTGAAATTGCTGCAAATTTTATAATGGCGTAATCCGTCACTGGAAACAAAAATTTTATTTAAAGAGGGAAAATTTTGGACATGCCCAAAACATTTTCCCATGGAAAGCAAAAACCAGGGGCGGGGCCCTGTGTACCAAAAAAATTAAGGTAGGGGATCATAATGACTTTAACAGTGTTGAACGATTTTTTATCGACAAAGTTAAAATCGACAGTTTTTATTTGATCGAAATTTTTTTAGTCATGCGATAATCTAGGTTAAAATCTGTGACATCTATTAAAGATCCGGGCCATTTTCGGCGCTTCCTGTATTTTGGCGGGCCACAAAAAGTTACAAATAGAGAGGTGAGATGTGTTGCGACGTTTGACTGGGATGTGTATGGTTGCGTTTGGGTGGGGAAAAAACACATGACCCCCCTTTTACATAGAACAGCCATTCCTGTTCAGCCTCGGTTTTCTCACGTTCCCTAGTAGTAGGGTGCTTTCTCTGCCTGTGTCCAAAAAAGCTCAGCGAAAATTTTTCTATTTCTTCACAGGAAAAAAATCTACTGTTTACTGTGACCTTAAACTTTGTTTTGGGTTAGAGTTGGAAGATTTTATGTAGTTTTGGTAGAGAATTTTAAAGGGGCATTTTACCGCTGAAAGTCCGGGGGGGTGGGGGGGGGGCCCGGGCGAACACAGAAAAAAAGCTCTATAAAAAATATGGATAAAGTTCACCAGACTTTGTGTAACATTGCACTGAATAGCTTTATATTAACATTTTCTTTGAAATATTTCCGGATAGGGCACCTGAACTTATTAGGATAAAACATCTTTTCTATAAACAGGTTTTTTTGTTGGGGCAAAACTCCACTTTAAATTATCATATACATTTGATAGGGTTATTTTTTAATTTTGCCCATTCCACCCTTTTTTGATTACCCCCTTGCGTTTTTAAATTAGAATCCCCAATTTTTTTTAGTCAGACAGGTTGTAGGGCCAAAAATACCTTATTTCGAAAAATTTCGATACGTGTTTTTTTTATTTGGCGCACTACAGCTTTGTTTATTGAGGACCTTGCTTAAATGTGAATACAGCAATTTTTTAGTCACCACAGGGAATTGAAAAAGGTGCCCAAAAAAAACCCTTTATTTCCGAATACATTTCAGATACTGTTTTTTCACTTTGGCGAGGCCGTTTGTTGATAGATCTACTTTTCAGTTTTAAAATTAAAAAGCAAATTTTGTAGTCCCACAGGTGAATTGATAGGTGCCAAAAAATACTTTTATTTTTTTCCCTTTTAAAATTTCCAATAGTGTTTTTTGACTTTTTCCATCAGTTTGTTATTGAGGGCACCTTGTTAATTGAATCAGCAATTTTTAGTTCCACAGGGGAATTGAAAAGGTGCAAAAAAAAACCTTTTTTTATCCCAATAATTAAGATACTGTTTTTTTACTTTGGCCCC